>CM069441.1:3961581-4256335 GCA_035610835.1 Ophiura sarsii
GAGATTGGCAATATTTGAATCCTGTTGGTTGAGATTGGCAATATTTGAATCCTGTTGGTTGATATTGGCAATTATTTGAATCCTGTCGGTTGAGATTCGCAATATTTGAATCCAGTTGGTTGAGATTGGCAATATTTGAATCCAGTGGGTTGAGATTGGCAATATTTGAATCCTGTTGGTTGAGATTGGCAATATTTGAATCCAGTGGGTTGAGATTGGCAATATTTGAATCCTGTCGGTTGAGATTGGCAATTATTTGAATCCTGTCGGTTGAGATTGGCAATATTTGAATCCTGTTGGTTGATATTGGCAATTATTTGAATCCTGTCGGTTGAGATTGGCAATATTTGAATCCTGTTGGTTGAGATTGGCAATTATTTGAATCCTGCGGTTGAGATTGGCAATATTTGAATCCTGTTGGTTGAGATTGGCAATATTTGAATCCTGTTGGTTGATATTGGCAATTATTTGAATCCTGTCGGTTGAGATTGGCAATATTTGAATCCAGTTGGTTGAGATTGGCAATATTTGAATCCTGTTGGTTGAGATTGGCAATATTTGAATCCTGTTGGTTGAGATTGGCAATCTTGGTCTTTTGCACTGTTGGTTTACAGATTGGCACTATTGTTTGAGAATGGCACTGTTGGTTTATTAACTGGCACTGTCGTTTTTCAATATCTCCTTTTTTCGAGGCAGTTTGAAAATATGAAAAGAATGTGCCGCTATTGGTATAGTTACCCCTTTGAGGGGATTCACATGGATGATTACAACTGTTATACATAAGTGCCTACCCCCCCCCCCCCCCCCCCCCACCCCAACTCCCCAGAACTATAGACAAAATATTTATAACACTACACTTTGAAGCATCAGTAGAGGCGGAAGCAAACAAAATAGGCGGATAACTTTGAGGGGGTTTTCCTCAAAAAATGGCTGACTTGCCTATTTGACACATTGGAGCCGCACATACCTGTATACCTATATATGTGTACCCCCTCCCCGGCAATTTTAACACTTAAATGTTTCAGTATGACATTGAAACATTTATTTATTGGAGGGGGGTAGTATCCCCACATAAACATTTATTTATTGGAGGGGGGTAGTATCCCCAAATGAAATTTCACTTGATTTGTGCATTCTCAATTTTGAAATGACAGTTACACTAACATGTTTTCCATGAAGAAACTTTTCATTTTAATTTACTTTGTTTTGACCCTATTTACAGTTTATGTTCCTGTAGCGAACTACATGCATGATGTTTTGAAAACACTGCCCATGTTTCATGATAAAGAGGCTGCTCTGGAATTAGGAGTAAACAATGATGTATTTGTATTGCCGTAAGTACTAAAACGTTTAGCCTATTAAAGGGTATTACTATTACTAAACGTTTAGCCTATTATTGGTGTTTCCTTGTATATATTGTCCCCACCATTGCAGTTGGGTTTAGTGATCTTTTACATATGCTACTTTTACATTTTATCACTTCCCTCTTGTATCCCTTTGGGATCCTGTTGCGGTTTTGTATGTGTGATCTGTTGGGACTCCCCTCTTACCATTGCCATTAAAGGTAGGTGTTCCGATTGCTGGCCCAATTTTTAACCTGATGCTTTCTATTCTACATGAAGGGTCATCCTTTTAAATAGTCGTATTCCAGTTTGAGTTGCATCACTCCAATGGTTCTTATTTTAGAAGCACAAGGTGATATGAAATTTTCAAATTTGCCCATAGAGTAGTACACAAACTAGCCTGGTGGTTAACTGGCCAGGGGGGGGGGGCACTGACATTGGAAAAATGCGTTCTAAAACCCAAATTTCCGTTTTTACTAATCAAATTTGAAAAACAAACTAGTTCTTAAGACCCACTTTTTCGAGAAAATCAGTTCTTAAGACCCTATTTTTCGTCATAAAATTCTCTCAGTTCAGTTCCAAAGCACCACTTTTTGATACCTTGGCCAGCACACCCCTACCAAAAAAAGGTTGAGTGCCAGGCAGTGCCCACCCCCACCGGGGGTTAATTATACACGTGCCAAAATCATGCATACTGTTCAAATTGCATTCAGTTGCAGATGCCAGGGGCAAGGGTCACTCACATTGTCCTACCCACCATTCATGGATATACTATGTATTTACAGTTCAGACTGGTACTGGTGTTTGAAATGGAATGGGGCAACAAGCTGTTAATCTATACCAGCCCTGTGCATTGAATTTTGGTTGAAAATCAAACTTACCCCTGCCTTAAAGAACCTCCGTGGATAAACTCTTGTACCAGTTTATTTTGCTGCTTGTAAAGTTTATTGCATTTTATCTCACCCCGATTTGTTTCGAAAAGACGCTCTATTTTTCTGCAGCATGTATGTATGCATATTTCTGTATGTGGCATTTGTGGCAATATTTTGCTTTTTTTTGCATTTTATTCTATTTTTGCTCTCATTTGCTGCTTGAGACACTTAAGGTTGTTCCTATGGCTAATTTTGTATTTGATATTTTAATAGAGCTTGCTGAGCTGCACAATAATCTGAAATTTGAGATCAAGGGGGCTGTCAAGTGTCGTTGTATGAATTTGTCAAGCACTGTAACTTTCAAACTATTTATGTGTTGTGCATAAAAGTATACACTTTTTTGAATGAAATGAGTCGGGGAATCCATTTTTCGTATCAAAAATCGTGATTTTTATATTTTTGCCCAAAAATGCCTCTTTTTTGCCTAAATTTTACAAACAACCTAACAAAATAATTTTTAGGTAAAAAATTCTAAAATTTTACAGAACGCATCTTAATTCAATTATCTAGGACACATATTTTTTGTTTGCCTTTAAAAAGATTAGTTTCGAAATTATTGACCAAAAAGTGCTAAAAAAGTGAATTTTGAGATTTTTTAGTACTTTTTGGTCATTAATTTCAGAACTAAAAATTTTAAAGGCAAAAAAAAAAAGTGTCCTAGATAATTGAATTAAGATGCTTTCTGTAAAATTTTAGAATTTTTTACCTACAAATTATTTTGTTAGGTTGTTTGTAAAATTTAGGCAAAAAAGAGGCATTTTTGGGCAAAAATATAAAAATCACGATTTTTGATACGAAAAATGGATTCCCCGACTCATTTCATTCAAAAAAGTGTATACTTTTATGTACAACACATAGTTTGAAAGTTACAGTGCTTGACAAATTCATACAACGACACTTGACAGCCCCCTTAATCAGAGGTACGGTTTTCTAGATATGACAATTTTATTGTCAAAAATCCATGTTAAGTCATTTTGAATTCTTTTGTTTTGTATTGTTTTTTGGCCAACAGAGGGCAGTCTATTTTCTTTTGTTTTATATTGGGGTTTTTTGACTCCCTAGGTAAAATTTCTATAAAAATTTAGTTTTTTATTTTTGCTATAATTTTTTATTGAAAACTCCATTAGATTCCCGCAGCACAGGAATTAAGGAGAGTTGTATAGCCAACATATGAAGAGCTCTTTTGCAAAAGGGCTTACATCCACTTCTGCATGTTACTCATTTTGCAATATTGAATGGATGGCTATTCATTATGTGGAATGTGGCTTTTTTTGTTGGTGCCTCAATTGGCGTGCATGGATGCACTAATCCAAGTCATTGAAACAGTAATCAACACAGCCATACAATCATTTGATTAATTCCATGTACTTGTCAATGCAAATTCACTAATGCAAAATGAGTAACATGTGGGGGTGGCGTGTAAGCCCTTTTGCAAAATACCTCTTCATATACACCAAGTGGCATTACATTTAATAAAGTGCATGAACTTGAAAAAATTAATTAAGTGCATTAATTAGCCTAATTTTTTGTATTTTTTTCTTTTTAGATGATTAAGTATAATTAATTATGCAGATGTCTTACAGCCTCCCACAGCACAGGAAACTTTCTAAAAACTATAATTAACAAGCTCCCAAAATTTCAGCTTTGTAGCATTTATACTTTTCTTGGAAAAATTAATTAAACATTTTTGCATAGATTAATTATTTTGCTAGGCGCCAGCTAGGGGGTCAAAAAAACCAATAAGAAACAAAAGAAATGAACGCTTCAATTTTGCTTCATTTTTGACAATAAAATTATCATATATCTAGAAAACCGTACCTCCGATCAATCTCAAATTTCAGATTATTGTGGAGCTCAGCAAGCTCTATTAAAATATCAAACAAAAAATTAGCCATAGGAACACCCTTAATAAAATGTGAAACCATTTTTGTCTCGCCTGATGTAATCAGAAAGAGACTATGTTATCACTATTTCTGTCCGGCGTCCGCCGTCAGCCGTGTGCTAAGAAATACCGTTGTGACGCGATATCTAGAGATCCGTAAGGCCTATCTTGATGGAACTTGATGTCAGGGAAGGGGGTGGGGTGTTCTTTTGCTGATTAGATTTTCAAGGTCATTGGAGGTCATTCAAGGTCATCGGGGTCAAATATGGGGTCAAATAAGATCCGTAAGGCCGATCTTGATGGGATTTGGTGGAGGGAAGGGGGTGGTGTGTTCTTTTTGCTGATTAAATTTTCAAGGTCATCGGAGGTCATTCAAGGTCATCGGGGGTCAAATATGGGGTCAAATAGATCAGTAAGGCCTATCTTGATGGGATTTGGTGGAGGGAAGGGGGGTGGTGTGTTCTTTTTGCTGATTAAATTTTCAAGGTCACCAGAGGTCATCGGGGTCAAATATGGGGTCAAATAGATCAGTAAGGCCTATATTGATGAGATTTGGTGGAGGGAAGGGGAGTGGTGTGTTCTTTTTGCTGAATAAATTTTCAAGGTCATCAGAGGTCATTCAAGGTCATCGGGGGTCAAATAAGATCCATAAGGCCTATCTTGATTGGATTTGGTGGAGGGAAGGGGGATGGTGTGTTCTTTTTGTTCTTAATTTTTCGGGGTCATCAGGGGTCAAATATGGGGTCAAATAGATCAGTAAGGCCTATCTTGATGGGATTTGGTGGACGGAAGAGGGATGGTGTGTTCTTTTTGTTGATTAATTTTTCGGGGTCAAATATGGGGTCAAATAGATCAGTAAGGCCTATCTTGATGGGATTTGGTGGAGGGAAGGGGGTGGTGTGTTCTTTTTGTTGATTTATTTTTCGGGGTCATCGGGGGTCAAATATGGGGTCAAATATGGGGTCAAATAGATCAGTAAGGCCTATCTTGATGGGATTTGGTGGACGGAAGAGGGATGGTGTGTTCTTTTTGTTGATTAATTTTTCGGGGTCATTGGGGGTCAAATATGGGGTCAAATAGATCAGTAAGGCCTATCTTGATGGGATTTGGTGGAGGGAAGGGGGTGGTGTGTTCTTTTTGTTGATTAATTTTTCGGGGTCATCGGGGGTCAAATATGGGGTCAAATAGATCAGTAAGGCCTATCTTGATGGGATTTGGTGGACGGAAGAGGGATGGTGTGTTCTTTTTGTTGATTAATTTTTCGGGGTCATTGGGGGTCAAATATGGGGTCAAATAGATCAGTAAGGCCTATCTTGATGGGATTTGGTGGAGGGAAGGGGGTGGTGTGTTCTTTTTGTTGATTTATTTTTCGGGGTCATCGGGGGTCAAATATGGGGTCAAATATGGGGTCAAATAGATCAGTAAGGCCTATCTTGATGGGATTTGGTGGACGGAAGAGGGATGGTGTGTTCTTTTTGTTGATTAATTTTTCGGGGTCATTGGGGGTCAAATATGGGGTCAAATAGATCAGTAAGGCCTATCTTGATGGGATTTGGTGGAGGGAAGGGGGGTGGTGTGTTCTTTTTGTTTAATTTTTCGGGGTCATCGGGGGTCAAATAGATCAGTAAGGCCTATCTTGATGGGATTTGGTGGACGGAAGAGGGATGGTGTGTTCTTTTTGTTGATTAATTTTTCGGGGTCATCGGGGGTCAAATATGGGGTCAAATAGATCAGTAAGGCCTATCTTGATTGTATTTGGTGGAGGGAAGGGGGTGGTGTATTCTTTTTGCTGATTAAATTTTCAAGGTCATCGGAGGTCATTCAAGGTCATCTGGGGTCAAATAAGATCCGTAAGGCCTATCTTGATTGGATTTGGTGGACGGAAGAGGGATGGTGTGTTCTTTTTGTTGATTCATTTTTCGAGGTCATCAGAGGTCATCTGGGGTCAAATAAGATCCGTAAGGCCTATCTTGATGTGATTTGGTGGAGGGAAGGGGGTTGGTGTGTTCTTTTTGCTGATTAAATTTTCAAGGTCATCAGAGGTCATCTGGGGTCAAATAAGATCTGTAAGGCCTATCTTGATGTGATTTGGTGTAGGGAAGGGGGTTGGTGTGTTCTTTTTGTTGATTACATTTTTCAAGGTATTATATTACATCCCTTGCATTTTAAACTACAATGCATACCTCTGTGACAGTGCTACATTGTATCATATGTTTCATCATCATTTCTTTCAAGTCACTTTTGATGAACAGGCGAGACGCGCCGTTCGAGAACCGCCTTGTATTATGTAGTGCATGGGTGTATGTTTGTATTTTGTTTGTATTTTTGCTCTTATTGCTGCATGCATTTTACCTGTCTCATAATTAACTCACATCGCTCCAGGAATGATCATCATATAATCTGCAATGATGATAATAATAACTGGTCAACAAATCAAAACAACAGGTAGGTTTGGGGATAAAACAGCAGTGGCGTAGCTACTGGGGGAGGGGCAAATGCCCCCCTGACCGAAAAAAGCCCTTTGTGCCCCTGCCCAAAGCCCTATTTATGGCCCGCCCAGTCTCCAGATGTAGTGTGTATAGGCATTATGGCAATTTACAAGGACCATTTTTCGTGGGCGTTTGGTGTACAACGTGCCTTCCCCCCTCTAAAGTTTTCTGAGCTGACCGAAAAAAATATTTGGGCATCCTTTTACAAACATTTCTGATCTTGCCCCCTGAAAAAATCCCAGCTACGCCACTGTACAGCAGGGTTGTCATAAGTTCAGAAAAATGCAAAGCTTGCATTTTTTTGTGCTGATTTTGTAAAATCTTAAAATTTCATTTTTTACAACACATTAATTTGTTACGTACGATTTTGACCGTATTTTGGCTGTAAAGATCTCTTAAATCTTTGAATAAGTTCATCAGGATTGTAGATTGAAATGATAAAAATGTTTTGTTTACAAATCCAAATATCTACTCACATGACTAGACAGTTTCGTCCAAGTCTTCCGAACGGGAAGACGAAACTGTCTAGTCATGTGAGTAGATATTTGGATTTGTAAACAAAACATTTTTATCACATTAATTTGTTGTTCGATTTGTATTCCATTATAATCCTATCCCGCCTTTTGCATGCATTTATACCTGCCTCAAAACTCATGTCACTCAAGGAATGATTATATCATACGGTGAGGATGCATTGTGTTCATTTGCTTGTAAAATATGTGTGTGGATTCTTAAAGGAGGTGTCCCGCAAGCATAGAAGTGTGCATTATATGTTAGAAAAATAACTATTGAGCCAAACTTTTGTAATGATATAGAACAAAACACCACACTTATGACAAAAACAAATAAGAACCGTAATCTCTCAACATGCACTTTTTAAAGTCCCAGTGTCGATGATGTCATAGTTATACAATGCATATATATGCGCAAATGTAAGCACGGATACCCATGACGTCATCGACACCGGGACTTTCGATCGCTGCAAATTTTAAAAATTGCATGTTGAGTGATGGCAGTTTTTATTCATTTTTGTGACTAAACTAGTATGGTGTTTTGTTCTATATAATTATGTAATTTCGGCTCAATAATTATTTTTCTAACAAATAATGCTCAATGTTGTGCTTGCGGGACCCTTCCTTTAAGGGATTTTACAAATTTTGTGTGGGGTTTGAAATGTTTTCTTTTTGATGTTAATATTTTTATGTTTTTTATACCATAACAAATGCGCAATTTATTTTATAATAAATTGAATTGAAAAAATTGAATTGAATATCCACACTGATATATCAAAATGGAATACATACATACATACATAAACAACATTTATAAGGCGCCTTTCCAAATTGATCAAAGCGCCATGAATAAAGAATAAATAAATAAAAATCTAATACATTGTACCTGTTAGGCCAAATTAAATTAATTGTTTGTCTCAAAGCTCCCGCGCGCATTAGTTTATTGATGCGCATTAGAAAACAAAAATCTGAAAAAAACTTCTTCTTTTTCTTTTTCTTTTTCTTTTTCTTTTTTAAAAAAAAATTTCACAGATTTTTCAGATTTTTATTGATCACATCATCTTAAATACAAAAGTTCACTTTTACAAGGATTTCAATATTTTATATTTAAAAAAACAAACAAAAAAAACTTGAAAAAACCCTGCATTCCGCATTAGTTTTACAACAGGAGAGGAGCTTTGAGACAAACAATTAATTTAATTTGGCCTTAGTAACAGGCTATTACAACAATTAATTTAATTTGGCCTTAGTAACAGGCTATTACAACATGCATCAGGTAGGGTTGGACTATAATAGCAAGGTTGTCAAGTTCAGAAAAACACAATGAGATTTTGGGGTAATGTAGAAGTAGCGGGTAAAGTGTACTTTAGGTAGGTCCCAGGCACGCATCAATTTAAATATGGTACAAAACTGCTTTGTGAGGGCTTTCTGGTAAAAAGCTTGATGTTTTATATAGCTGAGCTTGAGATTTTGTTTCAATGTGTGAGTCTCGAGCGAAACATGTATGGATTGGATATGGTACATGTAGGCACCATCCACTGAGGTACTTTCTCCTTTAAAATGGAGAAGTGCGCTTAATGAGAAAAAAAGAGGTTTTTAAACACAAATTCTTATAGACATGGTCCACCAAAAAGTTACAAAACCTTATGCTTGTGGGACGTGTCCAAAGAGGCAAAGAGGGGAATTGAGGATTTTTTGCTTTTTTTAAAAAAAAAATCTTTCATTCATTTGTTGTAAAGCGCTTTGAGTTTAGATCTCACTAAAGTAAAGCGCTCTATAAATGTGTGTTATTCTTATTATTATTAGGGAAGGGGAGTGGAGGGGAGGCTATTTAAAGGTGTGTGTCAATCAATAGTAAAGACAATGTTTCATAAATCTTCGTCTTTCTTTACCTCCCAAAATAAATCAACTTTTGCAGTCATCAATCAATCATTTTACCATTGGTACCGCCGTAAGTAAGGTAAATTACGTTCACAAAAATAATCTCAAATTTTTCGGTTGAAATTTCTTTTGTTGTTCTATAGAATTCTCTTCCACTACCACTTCCCTCCCTTGCAAAGAGTTATTCAATTAGTTGCGTAACATCAGGGGCTGGGGATGATCTTTTACCAGGAAGACAAAAAGAAATAAAGTATAGCCATTGCATTTCATGTTATGAGAGATGAAAGAAAAAGGGAAAGTGTTGGGTGAGTTGTGAAATATGTTATAATTACAAATCATTTCTTTTCTATGTTTCTAGCATGACCAAGGAGAATCGACGTGTCCTGTACTGGCTGTACGAATACGAGGAGTTGAAGGATTCCAGCAATCTCACCATAGACGACTGGGTACAAATAGCTAAAGACATCAAACGACGCTACAAACAATATGATGGATTTGTTATACTTCATGGCACAGACACAATGGCTTACACAGCATCAGCTCTTTCTTTCATGCTAGAGAATCTTGGTAAACCAGTTATTTTGACAGGTGCACAAGTACCGCTGGCAGAACTTCGGAGTGATGGCAGGGATAATATGTTGGGTGCTATCTATGTGGCAGGACATTATGTTATACCCGAGGTAATATATGTTGGGTGCTATCTATGTGGCAGGATACCCGAGGTAATTAAGGTGTTTGGCGCAAATAAGATCTAGCCTAAAATTGTTGCCAAGATTTTGTTTAAATGTGACCAGTCACATCAAAAAGGACATGTTGTCGGCAAACACAGTTTTGAGATAGAGGCCAATATATTTGGTGAAATATAAAGAAAATAATAGAAACAAATATGCTTCTTTAAATCATATCTTGTTTTAACAAAGTCCCATTACCTTCAATATGGTGTCATTTCAAAGCTTAAAATGTGCTCTTTCAAGTTCTACCAGTAACTCAGATTTGACTTGGGCCTCTAACATGTCCATTTCGATATGACGGGTCACAAATATAGTTCCATCGATATACAACCCATTTCTAAAATTAAAAAATAGGGGTCACCTTGCTCGTTTAAGCACGAGAACCATTTTAAAAAACACCTTGCATCAAATTGATGGAGGTATAGTGAGATACATTTTGCTTCATGGCAAAAAAAACTAGCCTAAAATGTTATGCCGGATTTTTTATAAAAAGATGCTTAACTATATGCCCTTTCCATTTCCAAAATAAATAATGGGGGGTCACCGACTTACTTTTTTCACAATTTAATGAAAAGTGCCATTTTTTTAGGTTTAAAATTACCAATGCCATTTCATACTGCTTATCTTGCGAGAATAAGATGCACTATTTGCATGCAATAACGCACATACATAACGGCAGCACGCATACGCACAGTCCTCGCCAAAATTCATGGAAAGGTTGCTCCCACATTTTTTATCTGTCACCAACTTTTGTGGCACAAATTGTCATAATTTGTCAAGCCTTTGCACACACCTATAAGGCTTTACATGCCCAAGCCCATTTGGTCTAACTCTAGCGTGTCTCAATTGCATTATAAAATGTCAACAACAAAAAAAATTGGGTGGATTTGATCTAAAACAAGGCATTTCACATCAGCCTTTAAGCTTATAAGATGTAATTTTTTGAATTTTGAATGTTAGGAATCTGAGCATGGGACTTGGGTTGAACTGAGCAATGGTGGCCAAGGATTGTGACTTGAAAGTCTGCAACAACAGTGTCTTTTATACTTGATTGAATTGTTGATCTGTTTTGTCATGTAGACCAGGGGTGGGCAACCTACAGCCCACGGCCCACCAGTGGGGTTTTTTTTGTGGCCCGCGAGATGTCTCAAGAAAAGGAGAGAAAAATAAATATATTTTACATCATCACAAAAAACGAGCTAGCTGCTTAGCATTTATCATGTTTATCGGCACAAATGATGTTCCTCAACGTGCGTAGGTCTATTTTCCCCATTAATTGTCATCTGTACTGTATTGAGATTACGTTTTTATGAAGATAGATTATTAAGGCAATAGGTGTGTATTGCTTGAAAGTCTTCGGAATCAAAGGTTTGAAATCAACAACAGGTCATTGCTAGAAAATTTGGTTAGGTGTGGCCCAGTCAATTTTTCACTCCTTATCTGGCCCATTCATTCAAAAAGGTTGCCCACCCCTGATGTAGACCACCCATCTATTTCCACCTGTTGGTTTGGGGCATTCCGCTTTTGGGTAGATTTTCCTGGTCAGAAAAGTTTAATAACGGGTTCAGTCGGGTGTGGGGGGGGGGGGTACTCAAATATTTTATTTTTAGGACGATATGATTTCTTGCTGGTACAAGTTCTCCTGTAATCTGGAAAAACCTAGTAAGTCAATTTTGGTGAAAATTGAGTTAGACCCATATTTGGACTTAATACCAGGTTTTCCCCTTCAGTTTATCAAGTTAAAGTGTGTTAAACTCTTCCCTGTTGGCAATTTTTCATCTGGAAGTACCTACCTAGTCTGGAAAAAATATGGGAACAGTTTTCCTTTTGTTTTCTCAAATTTGCGTTCAACAGACTTACTAGGTTTTTCCAGATTACAGTAGCGTTGTCAGGGGAAGTCTATATTGCCCATTGCCTTTGTTATGTTAGTTCGATCTATCTTTTATAGGTTTGTTCATGTGCCTTTAACCCTAACCCCCCCCCCCCCCCCCCCCCCCCGAGTGCTAAAAAATGCTAATCCAAAGTCCCTCTCCAAACGCATGCGCCGTCGGTTTTCGATGACGTAGTCAACCGAGCCTATATAATGAGTGCAGTATACTGCACGAATGTGTAGCTGAGGGCCGTGGCTTAGTGGTTGGAAGGTGGGGCTTGAGAACGGAGGGTCCCCGGATCGAATCCCGGCAGGTTCCCGGAGATTTAGTTGGTGTTTTTTCCTCGAAAATTGTGATCCCGGTCAAAAATCCTAAACCGGGGTTAGGGTTAATATCTGTTTTGGTTTGAGGGTAACTGGCATTATGACCTAAAAGAGTTCTATCGGTTTAGAAAGTAAGTTGACAAAAGGCCTGATCAAAAAGAATAATCAAATCATGGGGTAAACTTAACGAGATGCCATATTACTGATAGCCTACTCTTTCAGTATGTACCACATAAAAAAAGATGTTCAGTTGTATAAAGTGCATTTACATAGTCCAAACATAACATACAATATAGGCCTATTGTAACAATCCATACCGTATTTGCTCTCTTCAGTAGATAGCAATCGGTGTATACAGTCATGTGCCATGTTATATTCACTTGTAATGTAAACAATATTTCATAGATATCTTCAAAATGCGCTAAAATATTTTAATAACTCTATTGTAAATCATTCTGCTTTTTGTTAGCACATTTACATGCACCAACACACATGTAGACTATAAGACAAAATTATCCTAAATATGCGATATATCAGGGTGTCTTCAATTTTGAAATTGTCTTAGTTCCGGTGTAATGCTTTACGCTCTCTAATCAGCGCATACTGTATGCATGCACCAAACACCTTAGGATCTAAAAGAGTTTTGTTTTTGCTGAAATCATCTGCCACAGCATTTTTATTTTATTTTTTTGTGGCAACAAATGAATGTAAAGGAGGAATTATTTAAAATGTGTATAATCCATGTCCGCTACAATTCACTGGTAAAAAATGAATTGCTTATTTATTTGAATATTAGGGGAGACGGGGATTAGTAGGAACGTTTTTTACAAAAACAGCTGTAGTTTACAAACAAGTTTTATTCAACAAACAGCAACTATACCAGTTTATAGGTACACATGTTGGCTACAAATGTAGCCCATAAAATTACTAAATTTATTTGTCGTTACTTAGATAATCGACATAAAACATGACCATGTCAAGTGTTCCAACTTACCCCACCTCTGGGGTAAGTTGGAACATAGTATGGGGTAAGTTGAAAAAATACTAAATTCTGTGGAAAATAGGCCCTTCCTAACTTTATTACTGAATGTTAAAGAAACAGTGTCTTTAATATGAGTTTTAGTCACAACAGGCTTTCCAAGCACTCTGACCCATAAACACAACATGCCGAAATAGAGGGGGAAATACCAAAAATATTTGTTCAGTGTTCAGATTCATTTTTGGAGCATTTAATAATATTTTTAATCAGAAACCTTATACACACTAGGCTAATCAAATACTAAGACAACTTTAAACAAGTAAGTTTTAGGCAACAAATAAATCTTATGTTACCTATGGACAAATACATGTAAAAACGTGTTCCAACTAGCCCCACACCAAATGTTCCAACTAGCCCCGGCAGGTCATGTGACACTTGTAAGCTTACTGTAAAAAACAGAGGCTACTGTAACACAATTTTTCAACCTAATTTTGTAGCTTAGTACTAGACCCTACTATACCCAAAATATAGTCAACTTGATTTATAAACATTACTTAGAAAATACACAATTTCTAAAAGTTGTAAAATTTACTCAAGAGGTGAAAAATCAAACATAGCTGTCTCACTTCAACAGCAGTGTAACTTTAATGCTGCATTAAATATGGTGTGGCTGTTGCTAAGGGCCACTAGAGGGCAGTATTTCAATAATTCAGTGAAAGCTCTAGGAGAAATCTCAATGTTCCTACTTACCCCACGTTCCTACTAACCCCCATCTCCCCTACTGTCTTGCTGAACTTCATTTTGCTGCACCATGTTTAGGGGGCAAAAATTGTTGTGTTGCCCTCAAGTGCCAACAAATCTTGAAGTCGGGTCGGTCGGTCGATTTTCCTCTCTTTTTTTGCTGACAAATATTATGTCAAGACAAAATTGTTAAATGTCAATTTGACTAATGTTTCTATAGTTTAATCAGTTCCAAATTGGCGAGAAATGTTTGGTTTTTATCTCTCTGTGTACAAAAGTAATCCAAGCATGTGTGTGCGATTATGAACACACACACATTGTTTTGCTAGTTGCCCATAGCAGCATGGTTTATCTCAAATTAACATTGCTTTACTACTGGTACTAAGGTATTATGGGGGAGTTGTTGAATTGCTTTTAACTAATACTTTCGTTGAGTTACAAACTTAGTTATTGTGTTGTTTATGTTATGTTTATCTGTAGGTGACTCTGTTCTTCAATAACAAACTGTTCCGTGGTAATCGTTGTGTGAAGCGTTCCAGTGAGAGTTTCAATGCATTTGATTCCCCTAATCTACAGCCTCTACTCAAGCTGCATGTTAATGTTGAAGGTGGGTTTACACATTGCCAGTGTTGATTTAATTCTGTTTCAGAGCTTGATGCAATTTGATTGGATATGGTACATGCATAGAAATAAAAAAGAGAAGTCAATTTTGTTAAACCACTACACATTGTTTTGTCATTCCATATGAACACTCTGCATGTGTCTAATAATGCTTATAACATACTAAGGTCGCTTTTTGTGATCCGGGTCGCTCCTGATGACGTAATTTACGTTATTTGTTGTTCAATCAAATGCAATCAAGACAGCGGCGACCTTAAAAGTTTGGGCAGCTTGCTAGGCCTGAATCGTAGCAGTTGACTTATCCAACTCGTGCACAACTAGTCCCCTTAATCTGTCGAGTTGCTGTGAGCTACCTACTCGAGCGACCTAAGATCGCCATGACCTGCGACGAGCTTGTATGTAATAAGCATCAATCAAATGGGAAACAGCATTTTCAAAATAACATTTGAAAATAAGGCATGATTTTGGCTTCCAAGCGTAAAAACAAATCTTGATGTGTGAGATGTGTAATAATGTTAATAACGTTTCTTTGGTTGTGACATACATGATGTGCCTGATGAGATACTTATACCCTATAACATTGAATTTGTCAGCATGCACAATTGTACAGAAAAGGCACGCTTATAATTGATAGTTTAGTAACTTTTAGGTGAGGATGAAACATTTTGTTGTTGTTTTTACAGTGGAATGGGATAGCATTTTCCGCTCAAGGAATGCTGATGCCTTCAGTGTGTCAACCAGCATGAATTGCAATGTAGGATTGCTAAGGATATTTCCGGGAATTACCATAGCAACTGTAAGTTTTGCTTTGTTTTTTGGGGTTCTTTTTGTGGGAGAAAGAAATAAATTGCTAACAATTGCACTTTTATATTGATTTTTATTATCATACTCAAAGTTGATCGAAGCGAGCCTCAAGACTGATTTAGTGGTGTGCTCCATATAGGTTTTGACAAACTTATTTCGACACATAAGACCTTGAAACCAATTAACACACTAATGAATCAGGAAATACTTGACTTGATTACTTCCCTATTGGAAGGAATACATAATAAGTAGATCAGTAACCTGTCACAGTCAATTAGATGTCAATTTGGTTTAAGGTTGTTTGACAAGGCAGGTTTTAATAGAATTTGTACAATGTAGCAAATGAATACAGAAGGATGAGGGGTGTGCTTGACGGCAATGGTGCACTGTTCATCATATGTGTGTGTGGCAAGAACTGTGGGTGAACGCTTTGATTATTTTTGCATGAGAGATCAAAACCGAATATTTCTCGCCCATTTGTGACCAGCAAAGGTCAATAATTGCAATTTTGAGGTAAAAAATCAAAAATGCAATTGTTGGCCTTTTTGGGGCAAAAATTTAAAAAAATTAAATTAAAAAAATAATGCTCCTAGAAAAGTGTCTTTAGATGCTTTTGGTTACCAAAAAATGATTTTGTTACATTTTCCGAAAAAAAATTGAGCAAAAAATGTGAAATTTGATACCACAAATATAAACTGCTTAGAAACACTTAGAAATGATCCAATATATAACGGCTCGAAAGGGTATGCATTAATCGAAGCATATAACCAAGTGCATAATTTTGTTCTGCATATTTTGACACCTCGATCGATGAGATACGATGTTGCGGAGCGGAGTTATTGTCATTTCAATGGTCGTGGGTCCAGTTTCAAAAGTGACAATCATCCTATAGAAAGAGGTTTGCATTACTGTTTAGAATGATCAGATTCGTGCTTTTCAATATGGATGAGTGTCACTTTTGAACAGGGGCGGATCCAGGGGGGTGCTGCGGTGGCTGCAGCACCCCGGGGTATGAAGAAGAAAAGAAGAAAAAAAGGGGGAGAAAGAAAAAGGAAAGAGGAAAAGGAGAGGAGACAAAAAAGGAAAGATAAGAGAAGAAAAGGAAACTGGAAAGAAAGGCAATATTGGGGCTATAGAACAAGAAAAGGGCCTGATCAATTGCATTTTTTGGGGATCGTTTTTTCACAGCACCCCGGGGTGCGACCATCCTGTATGCGCCCTTGCTTTTGAAACTGGACCCACGATCATTGAAATGACACTAACTCCGCTCCGCAGCATCGTATCTCAACGATCGAGGTGTCAAAATACGCAGAACAAAATGATGCACTTGGTTATTTGCTTCGATTAATGCATTCCTTTTCGAGCCGTTATATATTGGATCATTTCCAAGTGTTTCGATACTTTTTGTGAGCAGTTTAGTCTCTGACTTATTTCCTTTCCAAAAATGTATACTTTTATTTACTTTTATATAGGGTAAAGTTGCCAGTTTTCGGTCAGCGCCTATTTTCGGTCATTTTCGCCAAAATTTTTTTTTATTGTTATATGACGTATTATATGTGTGTTATACCTCTCTGACAAAAGGTGTCCGCCATTACCCCACCTTCCCCTACTGACATTATTGGGTGCTTTGATGAAGAGTGCTTAGCAATACCCATACATCAGCATTCTAATGGAGGGAGTCTGGTCCAATTATCACAATTGAGTTATGTTAACCAACACTTTCAGCCATTACACAAAGTTCAGAGTATTTCCAAGGCACTACTCCATACTTTTAGTTGTTCATAAGCTATTATGTGTTAATATTGATATGTCTATTAAAGGTTTACACATAAGAGCATCCCCTTCATAATTCAATTGAATTGGCATCAGTGGCATAGCTAGGTTTTTCATGGGGGGGGGGGGGGGGGGTGGGGGGCAAGAAACAAAAGTAAACCAACAAGATTTAACCGACAACTAATTTTTGACAGTCATATTCTATGGTTCCCCTTGTCAAATGAACCAACAGAACAGCACTGTCCGGACAGGGGTCAGACCCCCACCCTTTTTATTTTTGCCCCACCCTTTTTACATAGCCACCCTTTTTATTTGGGAATGTTCAACACCCACCCCACCCTTTATACCGAAAAGGGGACATTTTGATCATTTTGTGCATTCAAATTTGAAAAGGCACTCATTGGAAGAAAGGACAAAGTGACAGAAACATCCCAGAACCCGTTTTGTTTTTCGGGATGGGTCCCGGGATGCACGATTATTTAATGCAAATCTATAGAGGAGATTCATTTGAAATGGATTTATTTAATCAAATCAGTGCATTTTTGGTACTCTTATGATCCCTTAATTGTGATAATATGCTGCGTACGACACTTTCGTAGCTCCCGTCGAGTTTCCATTTTGAAAAAATGTCAAGATTTCAACAATAGATGGCGCTATAACAACAAACCAATTTAAAGGTGGCGACTGTTTAATTTCAAACCGAAGTATATCTTCGGATACATATTTATGATATAACTAGCGCTAGCGAGTCAACAAGGTCGGTATTTTGATTATTTTGATGATCGCTGAGAAACCGCCACCCTTTTTATTTTATCTCCACGCTTTATACAACTACACCCTTTATATCAAAAATATTCTGACCCCCACCCTTTTGTTGATTTTTTGATTTCTGAAGTCCCACCCTGTATAAAGCGTGCCGTCCGGACTATGAACAGAATATTAGAGGTGGATGACCCAATCAAATTAACTTTTCCCAATCAAACTTGAAAATTTAGTATTTGAAGGAAGTCCATATTTTTCTTATCAACCTGCAAAACTTTAGCCTGAGATATGTTTCCTTTAATTGCTTGCTTTAAATAAAAAAGTAAAAAAGTGGTGAATTTATGGAATTTACTGGACCATTTTATTCTCAAATTAAGAAATATGATTATATGATGTGTCTTCATGTAGAATAGTAAACACCATGTGAAAAAGAATTGGGTCAAAATTGAAGTCACCCATCTTTAAAAATCAATATGTGTATAGCCGCAGCAAAAGGGTGCAGTTGTCTCCAACAACAAAGGAACTTTTTGAATGCTTCAAAATGACACCTTCGGTAAAGATTAAATACTGCCTTCTGATTTTATGAAGAAAGATTAATGTCAAATTGTCTTTATTTTCTTTGTTTTTCAATGTCTAATTCCATCAATATCTCATAATGCATTTTACAGACATCTGTACCCTTTTGCCGCAACACATAATCTATATCTATGAATCCCAATGCTCTGTTGCAGTACTTATGTATGGAGGAGTTGTCTAAGCTTATACACTTAGGCCAAATTAAATTAATTGTTTGTCTCAAAGCTCCTCTCCTGTTGTAAAACTAATGCGGAATGCGGGGTTTTTTCAGGTTTTTTTCAGGTTTTTTTAAATATAAAATATTGAAATCCTTGCAAAAGTGAATTTTTTGATTTTTTTTTTTTGAAAAAAAAAAATGAAAAAAAGAAATGGAAAAAAATATTTCTAATGCGCACCAATAAACTAACGCGCGCGGGAGTTTTGAGACAAACAATTAATTTAATTTGGCCTTACACGATATTATTCTTGTTGCAGGTGAAAGCATTCCTAAGTGCACCAATGCAAGGAGTGGTATTACAGACATTTGGTGCTGGTAACGGACCAGACTCTCGAGAAGATATCATGCAGGAAATACGAGCTGCTAATGATAGGCAGGTGCTAATTATCAACTGTACACAATGTTCACAAGGGATGGTATCCCCTTCATATCAAACAGGCAAAGTAAGTGCTATTTTCTGCTTGAAATTAATAAGTTTGCTTGAATAGATTGCTTTTAAAAACTATTATCACACTAGAAACATTAGTCAAATGGACATTAACCAATTTTTTCTTGAATCACGGTTTGTCAGAAATATTTGTCAGCAAAAAAATAAAAAGGAAAATCGACCAACCGACCCGACTTCAAGATGTTTGGCACTTGAGGGCAACACAACAATTTGTTTTGTGGCCTTATATATACACAGTTTCAGAACATTTATGTTACAATATGTGACGTGATCAAGCAAAATGAATTACATGTCGGCAGTTTTGAATTTTGACATTTGTCCATCATTTAAAAGCAAGTGGAAAATGCTACAGTATGGTCCATACCCATCTAAAATCGAATTCCTTGTTTTTAAGCTACAAACAATTTACCAGCTGAGAAAACAAAGTAACAAAGTAAAACATAAGAATTTGTCACTTTTTTCACCTATTACTCAAAATCAATATTCCCGACATGCGACTCATTCAGCTTGATCGTATCACATACATGTACATACTTCTCTTTGTTTCAGACTTTGTTGGACACAAGAGTCATACCAGGATCAGCTCTTACCAAGCTCTGCTATATGCTTGGTATACACAGTTTCACAACATTTATGTTACACTATGTGTTCATACTTCTCTTTGTTACAGACTTTATTGGATGCAGGAGTCATTCCAGGATCAGCTCTTACCAAGCTCTGCTATGTGCTTGTTATACACAGTTTCCCAACATTTATGTTACACTATGTGTTCATACTTCTCTTTGTTACAGACTTTGTTGGATGCAGGAGTCATTCCAGGATCAGCTCTTACCAAGCTCTGCTATGTGCTTGTTATACACAGTTTCCCAACATTTATGTTACACTATGTGTTCATACTTCTCTTTGTTACAGACTTTATTGGATGCAGGAGTCATTCCAGGATCAGCTCTTACCAAGCTCTGCTATGTGCTTGTTATACACAGTTTCCCAACATTTATGTTACACTATGTGTTCATACTTCTCTTTGTTACAGACTTTATTGGATGCAGGAGTCATTCCAGGATCAGCTCTTACCAAGCTCTGCTATGTGCTTGTTATACACAGTTTCCCAACATTTATGTTACACTATGTGTTCATACTTCTCTTTGTTACAGACTTTATTGGATGCAGGAGTCATTCCAGGATCAGCTCTTACCAAGCTCTGCTATGTGCTTGTTATACACAGTTTCCCAACATTTATGTTACACTATGTGTTCATACTTCTCTTTGTTACAGACTTTGTTGGATGCAGGAGTCATACCAGGATCAGATATCACACCAGAAGCAGCTCTTACCAAGCTCTGCTATGTGCTTGGCAAGGAAGGCTTAAGTCATGAAGATAGAAGATATCTAATGAAGAGTAACCTGCGTGGAGAGATCAAAGTCTCGACTAAGGATGAGAAAAGTCTGACTTTGTTGGATAATCAGTTTATTTGCGCAGTAGCTGATACACTACGCATCACAAGTGTTCAGGTATGTCTATAATTGGCTAATATTGTGATATAATTTGAGTTCACATCATTGTTTGAAGAAGTATGTCAGGATTGATATGAAGATGAAAAGGTTAAAAATATTTTGTAACAAAGCCAAATGATACTCGCATCATCTATCGATGTTTCACAACCGACTTGTCTGGTTGGTTTTACAGGAATTATGTCTTGGATCCAGTGTCACTTCCGGTGTTTCTAGAATGTTTCTGGGTATGATTAAATTGATAATCCGCTATCACAGAGAAAACAAGAAATACACTTGATGGATATAGGAATCCATTTGGCTAAGAAGAGGAGGTGAAATAGCTATGAACAATAATGAGGCTTATCAACTCAGTCATGCATACGATCAGCTGATTCAGAAACCTTCTAGAAACACTGGATCCGAAATATCACTCCTGAAGAAACAACCAGACAAGTCAGTTGTGAAACACCCATAGATAATGTGAGAATCATTTTGATTTTTTAAAAAGAACATCCAACCTTTTCATCATATACTGCCTATCCCCACTCATGTTCTGTTAAAGTGTCACCAAGTATTAAAAGGTTCAATGTAATGTTTGACTTTTTAATTATGACATTTCTGTACCTGATATTTGTTGGTTATTTTCTTGACATGTTTACACTAAAAGTCCCTAGGTCTCACCCTGAATGGCAATATTTGACAGAATTGTTTCATTTTTGGTACGTCCAGCTTTATAACGTTGCTGTTCTGTCAAAACCTCATATGTCTCTCCGGCCCTTCAGCATGTATAAAGTAAAATGGCCCAACGGTTATGCATAGGAATTGCTTTATTCATGTTCAGGGGCAAGCGCACTTACAAGGTTGTGATAGATGTGTTGTTGGCCCTTGAACATGTTTAGACCAAAATGTCCAAAAGTATATACATAGAAAGTATTACTTTATACATGCTTAAGGGCCAGATGGCGATACAAGGTTTTGACAGAACAGCAACGGTGGTTTTCTGCACAGCATGTCATAATATGAAATAAGCCATGCACTATATTCAATTTTTCCATGATCATTGTTACTACCACTGACAATGATAGCAATTTCATATACAGTCCTCAAAATAAGTAACTGACCAGGTAATAAATATACTCTTAACTCCAAAACTATAGCTCCTACATAAGATATTAAATAATAAAGTTGTAAAGAAATTTCTTTTCTTTAAGTTGATACATTATTCATTGAGATCAGTTAATAATGAAGAATGCGACATTGAAAAGGATCAAACAAAGTGCAGTTTACATTTTAACACTTGGGATTTGAACATGCGGGACAGTGTGACAGGTATGTGTATGGGTTGCATTGATCAATTGATGCATCCCCAATCCCCGTGTTACTATCGACCAGTGAGTTGTTGCTACAAGTTAATCAATAATCTGCCTGTTACTAGTCCTAGGCTGCGTGTAGACGAACGAAATGTTAAAATGAAAACGGACTTTGTTTTGGTTTAGGGCACATAACTGAGTTAATATTCATTCAATCTTCATGTGTTATATCTCAAATTAAAGACAACACATTTCCTTACAACTTTATTGTCTAATATTTTTACGTAGGAGTTATAGTTTTGGAGTTGAGAGCATATTTATTACCTGGTCAGTTACTTATTTTGAGGACTGTAGTGTAAACCTACATGATACTTTGCCTTGATTTTATAGGAAGTTAAAGCCGTCAAGAGCGCCCTCTTTCCACCTATGATGTGTGCCGCAGCTGCCAATGGGGATCTACAAGGTCTTCAGCATCTTAAAAGATGTGTAAGTCATTGGAGGACAATCTGTCAAGTTTTTGTTATTTTGTCTATTGCAAGCCAAGTTTTGTCACCTTTTGTCATTTTTTGTAATGATATTCAAGTTTTCACCATTTATTGTTTTGGTTTCTATGTATCTTAACAAATTTAGCCCACCCATCAGATAAAAGTTGTTGTCGCTGCATTTTGTATTACATAATTCCACCTCATTCTAGAGTGACAAAAAGTGTCCACTGTTCTTCATTCATATCAGAGGAATTATTCATGGATTCAAGGATAAACCGCCACTGTCCTGTCAACTCTCATATGTCTTTTGTAAAGAATGTATTTTCCATAAATTTACCCAGAACCAGTACTTTTACAATCATGTGATCATCTGAAAATGAAAGATCTGTTAATAAACTAAATGCTTAATTAACCATTACCTGAAGTAATGATTTGTTTCGAGAGGCTGTCATTCTTGCTTTAAATATCTACTTTCCCAACAGGTGAATTATAAAGAAATTTCTTTAAGACCCCACGACCCACACTCAACTGAGACACTGGCTATGATTTCCATGCACGCCATCTATGAAAATCTGCTGTCATATGATTGCCACAAAAAGGTGGTCATGTCAAGGACAGCATCGCAACCCCAAAGGAGAGGCCGAGAGGTCCTCGAAAGCAACGGTATGCTTAACACTTTCCATGCGGCTATTAGTTTTACCATATACAAAACAGATTTTTCAGATACATTTCCAAACTTTCAAAGTCTTATGACTTTTATCTCATGAATTACTGAACCAATACTAGGCATTTCTCATGGTGATTCCAATGGTGTTGAGATTCAATAATTTTTACATTTTTGAAACATTTTGTGAAATTTTAGAACTGTCGTCTGCAATCGCGTGGAAAGTATTAATAACATACTCTGAAAAGGTATCAATACAATTTCTACCAAAATGACAAGAGTCCAACACCAACCTACAATCTACACGCTGCTATAGGCTAATTATGATTTGGTCTTCGTTCTGCCTCTGACACTCGGATTCTCACTGTACCTAAAACTCGTCTCGCTACCGCCAAGAAAGGATTTTATGCCTCCGGACCATTTTTGTGGAATAATTTACTGCGTCACATCAGGCATGCCTCATCACTGACTCAATTTAAGAAGATGTTAAAAACTCACTTATTTCACCGTCATAGTGCGAGTGATGTTTAACACTGTTATTTTTAATTTTATGTTTTAATTTTGTTAAGCGCTGTGGTACCATTGTATAATGTGTAAGAGCGCTATATAAATGCTCATTGTTATGTATATGTTATGTTTATTTCCATTGTTGATCCCCATTTGGATAACCATATTAGGGAGCCATCTTTCCACTTTGCCACATATTTGTCATGATGCACACATCCTCATCCACATCACATCATATTTGCATTTCAGGGCGGAGATTTAAGTGCGGGTGATTATGACGGACGCACAGCCTTGCATCTTGCAGTTTGCACAGGGAATGTGGAAATAGTTCAATTTTTACTGGAAAATGGCTGCTCCGTATATGTGCGTGATAGATTTGGTAACACTCCATTTACAGAAGGCATAAGATGCAAGTGAGTAAGAGTCAAATATAACAGATGATTCGCCAATCTACTTTAAGCGTAGAGATAGTTAGAAACGGGCCTGGAAATAGCACCCGCTCCCTTCCCGTCAGTTGGGCAGGTGAAGATGACAGTCTACCCGCCCAACTGACGGGTAAAGTTTTTCGAACTCACATGGTAAGGGAGTTACACTGGCTGCTGGAATTTCTGTCAGGCAGGTATTTTTCTGAGTTACCTGCCCGACCTGGTGGAATTTCTGTCTGGTAGGTATTTTTCTGAGTTACCTGCCCGACTGGCTGGTTGAAACAAAATCTGAAGTTCCAGCCCTGGTTAGATAAATGAAAGTTTCCTGTACCGCCAGATTTTTGTTGTCGTTCCTTATGGATACAGTGCATCAAAATTGAATGGTAAAATGTATCTTCAAAATAACATTGCACATTTTGACTTTGCTAAGACACTTGTATGGGGCATAGTAGAGAGAGCAGCCATGGTGGCAAATTGACTTCACATGATTATTGCACAGGATTTTAGAATTTAATTAAAGGAAGCTAAGGCTATAGTCAGCGTCATAATGCTATGGACATAATTCAAACAATGCATGCGTACAAGCATACGTGCTTAAACCAGGAAGTGCGTACCGGACGCTTTCAAAAAATGATCGCGAGTCTCGATTGTTTAATCACGCGCATGCATGCATGATAGTTGTTCGAGCATTTCATGCATCTTGACGCAGCACTGCGAACAACAACAATATCGTTGCTGTTCTGTCAAAATCGTGAATGTTTTTCCTGCCCTTCAGCATGTATTAAGTAAAAGTGAGCAACGTTTTTGCATAGGAAGTGTTGCTGTATACATGTTCAGGGGCAAGAGCACTTACATAGTTTTGATAGATGTGTTTTGGCCCTTGAACATGTTTAGAGCAGATTGCCCAAAGGTTATACATAGGAAGTATTACTTTACACATGCTGAAGGGCCAGATGGAGATACAAGGTTTTGACATAACAGTGGCGATATGCTCCATTCACTGTGCTCACTCTCACACATCTTCTAAGTCATCAACATTCTCATCAATTCCACTTGAGCTGGAGTTCAATTTACAAGAGATCAGTAAGAGAACCTCCTGGAGGCCCAGTCAAATATTATGCTATAGGCATGCTTGACCAAAGATATTTCAGACACCCCTAAACATGTTTCCTGAAGCCAAAAATGTACCTAATTGTGTATTTTGTGAGTTAAACGAGTAAGTCTATTGCATCAAAGTGTTACTGTTAATGAATATTTCACTAGTTTCCATTTTCAAAAGTGTCAACACTTTCCATGCGGCTATTAGTTTTACAATATACAAAACAGATTTGTCAGAAACCTTTCCCAACTTTCAAGGTCTATCTCAAGGATTACTGAACTAATAATATTACTAGGCATGTTTGTACTTATTTCAATGCATTTCTCATGGTGATTCCAAATATGGTAATGAAATTCAATAATTTTGACCATTTTTAGGTCGTCCGTAGGAGAGAGACCTTATGGCTGCATCCTTCGTGTGTGTTGTCAGTCTGTCTGGTGTGTCAACAATTTGGTATACACTTTTTGTTTTGTCCATTTCTTCTCCATACAATAACCAATTGCAATCAAACTTCGGTCATATATGCAACATGGAAACCTTCATATGTTAATGAGGTCAAAGGTCACATACCAAGGTCAAAGGTCATCTGAGGTCAAGATGTAAAATTCAGTACACATTTTTTGTATTGTCCATTTCTTTTCCATACAATGACCAATTGCAACCAAACTTCGGTCATAGATGCAACATGGAAACCTTCATATGTTAATGAGGTCAAAGGTCACATACCAAGGTCAAAGGTCATCTGAGGTCAAGATGTAAAATTTAGTACACACTTTTTGTATTGTCCATTTCTTTTCCATACAATGACCAATTGCAACCAAACCTCTGGCATAGATGTAGTCTACTCGTATGCCTTGTATAATTTCACTGTCACACAATCGAACAACACCCCCTGATACTTCCCATCCGAGAACCGACCAAATACAAGGTCTACTGGCATTGGATTTACAAAAGAACTGTGCTTGAGCACACTAGGGATTACTAGGGACGATGCTTTTTATGCGTCACGATAGTATCACACCCCTTCATAACGCGCTAATATTGAATTTGCTGTTTGTACATCTAGAAACGCGTGAAGGGGGTATTTCTGTGGCTGTGTAAGAGTCTCTAGTTATCGTAAACAATTATCAAATTATTTGTCTCTGTTTAAACATAAAAAGGTTTTTTATTACACGATATTGAAAGATAGGAAATAGCATGGAAATAGTCACATATGCGGAAATGTAGCTATGTCTCTGAGGAACATATTTTGGGCGAGGACCAATGTCAAAGATAACTCCTAAAGTGTGATTTTAGACCGAAACGGCGGCTATACAGTGCCAGAAAATCGACATTTTGAATTTATCAAGTGAGCAAGATTCGTCTCTCTGCGAAGACGTATATAAATATTCATATACTTCGTATTTATCGTGTCTGCCATTGGTTAATTTTGAACCCCACGCGAACAAATTGCTCATTACGTATGCGTCCAATTTTTGGACGAGCACTAATGTAAAAGTATACGGAGGTCAACGAGGTCAATCCAATGCAAGTAGACCTTTTTTTCCCGGGGTGAGATCAGAGGATGGGGAGCGGTCCATGGGGAGTGAGCCCTCTATCGGTAAAAGGAAAAAGGTATACTAAAGCAGACTAGCATAGATGCAACATGGAAACCTTCATATATAAATGAGGTCAAAGGTCACATACCAATGTCAAAGATCATCTGAGGTCAACATTTAGTACACACTTTTTGTATTGTCCATTTCTTTTCCATACAATGACCAATTGCAACCAAACCTCGGTCATAGATGTAACATGGAAACCTTCATATGTTAATGAGGTCAAAGGTCACATACCAAGGTCAAAGTTCAACTGAGGTTAAGATGTAAAATTGGCTGCATGTGTAAAATTGATTACATTTAAACAGATGAAGTACAATTGCAACCAAACTACCCATATAAACGGACGACCTATTTGGGACCGCTGTCCCTATTTTTAAAACATTTTGTGAAATCTTGGAATGTCGTCTGCAGACGCCTGCCGCATGGGAGGCGAATGGTCCCGGGATCGAATCCCGGGGGGTGCTCGGTGATTTTTCGGGTTCAAAAAATTGTACTTTTTCCCCCTCCCCCGATACACGCAAAAACATAGCCGTGGGAGTTAAGGTTAACGCAAAACTTATTTTGGTCATGCATACTTACAGCAATATAGTTGACTGCTCTTCTGGGCAATACATTATCTGCCTATAAAACAACCCAATGAGATTTCTGATCATGTTTTAATCTTATAGAGAATTGGAAGTCATCAAGGTACTTGTTCAAGCTGGTGGCCATCTTGTTCATCAGAAAACTGAAGAAATAGGTGCTACATTGTGTGGGTAAGTTTTGTGTTCAGTTGAAAGGAGCTCTACTGAAGTGTCATCTATCAAACTAATAAATAATTCTTTAAGTTTCAGTCGGAAAGGGTTTTAGCACAGAGCTAACTGTTAACAGTTACATAGCAATGTATTGAAATGTGACATGTAATTTGTGGCACTTGTTGTGTTTCAATAATAAGATCCTAAATGAACAAATGCAACTTGTTACCAGTTTTGTTAGAATATGTACATTTTCTCCTGGCCACGGTCCAACATATTTCTATCAGCTTACTACACATGTATGCTTGAAAACTCACAAAATGCTGCTAACCAATCAGAGCCGTAAGGTCGAGCTTACGTATTGCGCACCGTTATTTTGGGTGAGGTTGACCTCACATACTTTATGCGATACGCGAGGTCAACTTCATGTGACCAATGACTAGACACTTTAAAGTTTATAAATCTTGTATTCACATTTCAATATTTCAGGTTCAGTTCGGTTCAATTATATTTCCATACACGAATTGATGCTTATAAAAAGGGGTCTAAACAGAAAATTCAAATTATTGATATTAGATTAGAGCTCATCAACTTATATTTCTATTATGTATAATTTATGTGATTGTTTCAGGGCCGTGTATACAGATGACATGGATGCCTTAGAAGCTTTTCATACAGCCGGTGTGAATCTTGATCATGCAGATTACAGGGGTAATACAGCACTACATGTGGTAAGTCTACAGGGGTAATACAGCACTACATGTGGTAAGTCTACAGGGGTAATACAGCACTACATGTGGTAAGTCTACAGGGGTAATACAGCACTACATGTGGTAAGTCTACAGGGGTAATACAGCACTACATGTGGTAAGTCTACAGGGGTAATACAGCACTACATGTGGTAAGTCTACAGGGGTAATACAGCACTACATGTGGTAAGTCTACAGGGTAATACAGCACTACATGTGGTAAGTCTACAGGGTAATACAGCACTACATGTGGTAAGTCTACAGGGTAATACAGCACTACATGTGGTAAGTCTACAGGGTAATACAGTACTACATGTGGTAAGTCTAGATTACAGGGGTAATACAACACTTTACAGGGGTAATACAACACTACATGTGGTAAGTCTAGATTACAGGGGTAATACAACACTACATGTGGTAAGTCTAGATTACAGGGGTAATACAGCACTACATGTGGTAAGTCTACAGGGGTAATACAGCACTACATGTGGTAAGTCTAGATTACAGGGGTAATACAGCACTACATGTGGTAAGTCTAGATTACAGGGGTAATACAGCACTACATGTGGTAAGTCTAGAGGGGTAATACAGCACTACATGTGGTAAGTCTAGATTACAGGGGTAATACAGCACTACATGTGGTAAGTCTAGATTACAGGGGTAATACAGCACTACATGTGGTAAGTCTAGATTATAGGGGTAATACAGCACTACATGTGGTAAGTCATGACTACTCCTCTAGCTGCTAACACAATGTTTAGATCGTGATCTATCTGATTGCAAAGGCATTATGGCTTTACTTGTGTAACTTTAACCACCTGGAAGCTTTTCATGCAACCAATGCTGATTTTGATATGGCAGATTACAGGAGAAATAATTTATGTTATTACCTAAAAAACCTTCCCCTTCCCCTCCCCCTCTCCTCTCCCCTCCCCTATCATCTATTTTCCAAGTGGACTTTTAACTTTTTCCCAGTGGACTTTAACTTTACCAGGGCTGTCAAATTTCGAGAATTGCCGCCGTCAAGGGGGGGGGGGGGGGCTCGTGACGTGGCGTCGAGCTCGATAACTAACCAACAGTGCTAATCTAAACCGACCCGACTCAAATTACAGTGGAAAAATGGCCCTATACCCATGTCTTAATGTAAAATATATATGCACAAATAGCCAGGATTCTCTATATTTTGTCAATATTTGTATAGGCTGCAGCAGATAACAAACTACAATGCCTTCAGTTCCTATTGGACACCCTAGATGATGTAGATCATCCTGACTATAATGGCAACACACCGTTAGAACTAGCAGAGAAGGCGGGACATGAAGAAGCCGTAAAGGTGATTAAAGATCACAAGATGGCTGGAACGATGGGTAACAATGAGATTCATAGAGATTAGCATCATATCTGGCAGATTGATGTGGTCAAATGCACAGTTTCAGCACAATGGAAAGTTGAGGGAGGACTGCAGTACACTATATATCTGATCCAGTTGCTGACATTGAAATGAAAATAAGAAAAAGTTCGAAGAAAAGATGAGGTAAAATAGGCGTTCCCAACAAATCAAGTGAAAATGTTGCTGTATCTGCATGGTTAGTCCCGGACCTGGTCTGAAACAAGACAATCATTTGAGGGTTGATATAGATAGCAAAACTTTATGTTGATCCGTATCAAATATAATTAGGCTGTGTCGGGTTAGAGTTACAATTATTGTGGCTCTTACTGTTAGGTGCATAAAAGTGCCAATCAGCTCAACAATAATATATTAACAATTACGAACAATATGTAACAGTGAAGTCCAGGTTGATTGCATTGATTTTATAATATAACATATTACAGTAGAAGATCTACGCAGCAATAATGTAAGATAGATGGTCATGAATTGAGACTGAATAAGTGAGACTTTTAGTGGTAGACCCCATCGAACCATTTGAACATGATTGATAATACAGGCACAGAGTGTCCCAATAGTTTGGTACCATACCTTTTTAAAGCTTTATATATTTGGTAAAATATATCAAACTTGTCCACTTTTTCTGAGACCCCTTAATATAAAACACAAAAAGTGTCGTCACATAATTCGCATACATTAGTTGTTCAACTTGCAGGATGCCAAGTGTGCGTAACAGTATGCTTTTCACGTTTATCACACTTCATCCACAGGTAAGTTTGTCAAAGGTTCTGAGAATCCATTTAGATTCTTGCTCAGTTTTATACTGCAAATTATTTTACCAGAGTTATAAAGCTTTAAAAAGATATCGAACCTTTTGGGACACCCTGTATATATGTTAAATTTGAATTCTAATGTTTTAACACTACAGCAGCTAAACGTATTATACAATATGTTATAGTACAATGACACTCGTTTGAGTGCAGGGAATATTGTTGAGAGCAGCTTATAAAATTGTGTCATAATACTTATAATCGTATGAGGTTTAAATTGAGTAATGTGAGCAACACCAGCCCCAGTAACACACATCCTTGTACAGGGTGAGTCAAAAACGACATGCAATAAGTTCTTCTTTTTATTCCAATTTAAAACATCATAAGCAATTCATAGCATGAGTAAGGTAAATTGAGTATGTTACTCCAAGTTAAACAACAAACGGTATCAATTCCAATTATGTCTCAAATTTATAAAGTTTTCAAAAATTTGAATGAGAGGCACCTTTTGCTCCGTTATGCATGTTTTAGGGTCTTGTGAACAAACATGTAAAACGGGGAAAAAGGTTCGACAAAAAGGTTTGACAAAGACAAACAGAAAGTGTGATTGACTTTATTTTTCACACAAAGTTAGTAACAGATATGTTATTCATACAAGGTTTAAAAAGATACACATTTAATTCTGGTTATGAAAACAAATGACTTGTTTCCAATAGTGCAGTCTTTTGACTCACCCTATATATTTACTGTTTTATCTCTAATAACCTCCCACTGTAATAAAAACGCTACCTCTTGTTTCATAATATGTGTAAGTATAAGCTTCCATTGCAACAGTAAGATTAGCTGACTAGACAAACCACAGTGTGTTTACCTGTTGCTGCATCAAAACCCCTCAAAGTATTATTTGTTTGCATAGAAATGTACATTATATGGCATGTGTGATTTATTATTATGAAAATTATGTTCAAGTAAATAAATGTAATGCAACTGATCAGTATGAATGTTTTTCGCATGAAAACGGAGAGCACTTAACAGCAGCTTACAAAACAGCAGCTATAATATTAGGGTTAAATTGAATAATGTGAACAAATTCAGCTGAATATACTATCTGATATATATTTATGTCTTTAACTATAATAATAATAAATAAATAAAATAATAAATAAGCATTTATAATGCGCCATTTATCTAGAAACAAGTTCTAATCCAAGGTGCAATGAACGAACAAGAAAAACAATACAGTCATAAGTAGAAATCACAGCAAAAACATGATCTGTAACAATCGTGCTGAACACAAGAACCAAGCAAAAATTGTTACGTGCTAAAAATATGACCAAAAACAATTAGAATTACAAATTGAATATGAATAACAATAGCATGGCAAACAAAATGTAAAAAATCAAAACAGTTGAAATTAGCAGTCATAAGCAGCATTGAATAAGAATGTTTTGAGTCCTGATTTAAACCGATGGAGAGAATTTGACCGACGAATTTGAGTATTTAACTATTTGTATATCGAGAAGAGATCGAGAGTAAACTGAAATATTTCTGGTGACTGGGTATTTTAAAAGATTGATTGTATATTTTTAGCATATGTCTTGTTGTAGTTTTAAAGATTTTCTGTAGTTTTAAAGATCTTTCCTGTGCAGCGCCTTGACGCTATTTACATCGTAAAGCGCTTAATAAGTTCGATGTATTATTATTATTATTATACATCATTATCTTTGTGTTCACCGCAATTGGTTATGATTATTACTGATTTGGTTATCGATTCATTTGAAATATATTTATACAAAATCAATAATATGGCATTTTTAATGTAAAAACATTTTAAAAACCAACAATTAACATTTTTGCACCAATAACTGTTGTCGTAAAAAACAAGTCATATTTCAATAACTTATTATGTGTCATTCATTTTATTGTCATAAGCAATAGCTATTGCCCTTGGACATCATTCTCAAATATGTATATACAATAATGAAAAATAAATGTATACTATGTGCCAACCCTGTGTATTTGATATAGTATTCCAATCTTCCCAAATCATAAGCAATATTGTAAGGTCTATATAATCGTAACAATAAGTAAGGGAGTTTAATGGGTTCGCCATTGGACAAGTTTAAGGTGAACCTGTTAAACTCTGTACCTACAGTATAATACGAATACCTGTGGTAAAATTCACAATGTAATACAACTGTAGTAACCTACCGACTCTAGTATTATCCCACTAAATGTATTCTGTGTCACTTCAAAATTCCATAGTTATATCATCAGTGGCATACCGACCGGAGGGGGGGGGGGGGGGGGCAAGTTGCCCCTGGCTCCAAATACCGGGACGCTAAATTCGCATAAGAAAAAAAATAGGGCCTAGGCTGAAAACACTGAGGATTGGGCATTATTTGTTGACTGTGGTGCTTTTTGGACTGCGAAAGTTTGTGACCGTGCAATTTTTTTTGACCCTACCCCCCCCCCCCCCCCCCCCCCCCCCACCCCCACCTACGTGAATTTCACGAGGTGACTGACTGGGAAAAAATTTGGGGCAACCTTTTACGAAAATGTATGCCACTGTCGGGACGACATATACTTCTGCCCCCCTGGCTCACATGCCGCGGTACGCGCCTGTATATCATGCTCATAACTCCAATGCTATGATCAAAGAATGCCAGCCCTGCTGCGCCTATGAGCGGATTACATGCTGATGCCACCTCTGAATTTGAATTTGAATTGACACAAGTACATGGGAAATTTTGAATGGGGTTAAGCCAAGAAAAAACAAAGATCTGTCTCACATACTCCGCACGCATAAGTATGTGGCATAAGTATGTGGAGTCACTTTTGCTGCATAACCGTATACATGATGAGCCTAATGTTGTGGGGTGTTTTTTGGTTTTGTTAGTTGGATAAAATGGCTCCGACAAGGGGAGGGGGAAGTGGGCCAAAAATACAATAAAAAAAGAATTTTTGTATTTTACCTATTTTTTCTAAAAATAATTTACATTTTTTTATAGCGTAGCTATTTTCCCAAATGTATGTGAGACGGACCTTTTTTTGTTGCCTTATTTTCATAAGCAATATATTCTCCATGGAATTATTCTGAAATACCCTTCACACTTTGTGTATTACACATAGAGTTTGAAAGGTATTCTACAATTATGCCCATGTCATAATAATAACTTACTGTCCCTAGAATTAGCTCAACAAATGTTAATGTGTACCATAAGGTTGGATGTATAAATCATATGCAATAATACATATAATATAGTACTGTACTGAACCGAACCAAGTATTTATCCATTTAATGTATGTGATTGTTCAGGTGTGGTTATATTTTATTGTCATTATCCTCTACAGTATTACCATTCTGATCCTAGTGGTGCCAGTAACCCACTTACTGGTCACTGGAACTTATGGCTTTTGACAAGGGACCTGTAATAACTTGAAATTGTTGAGAAATTATAGTCTTTTAAAATGAAATGTGATGTAGAACATCAAAAGGGGGGACTTTAAAGTTGAAGTCAATTTTGAGTTTATTATGTGTGCTCTCAGAGCACTTTCTAAGCTTTAAAATGATACCCAATTTATCCAAATTTATCAAGGTATTCAGATTTTACAAGTGAAAATGACTCCTAAATCTTGAAAAACACACAGCCGCAATGTCCAGCATTTTGATGTGCTGTATCACGAATTGTCATAATTATTAATATATTTCTATGCAGAGTTTAATGTAAAACCACAGTAAATGCAATCCTATTGTCAACCTTTGGTGAATAACTTTTTAGATTTCTATGAAAAATGTCAATACAAAATAAAAAGTAGTATTTATTTTTGTGATGCCACTTTAATTCAATTGGGAATGCCTCATGGCAGAAAAATGAATGTTGTTTTATTCAGCAAGTAGACAATAGAGATGTAATTACAATACAAAGATGATGCTTCATATACAATGGAATTACAATATATTTGTCTGCATTATCATACAACTATATCAATATTAATTGGGTGTCCAGATATTTAGATAACTGAATCTGTAAACTACCGTAAATATTTGTATCGAAGCATATGCCTATATGCCTCTTATCAAAGCCAATTTGTAAGAGCCGGAATTCATATGTGCCCCCTGTTGTGACAAACAAAAAAATTAGACCCAAACACTATAAAGAAAAAAAAGACACATTTGAAAGTATCGATCATTACACACAATTTGGGGTGGGGGGGGGAATGTTGGTCAGGTTGTGTAGGAAAATGATTCTATGGGGAATCGAATCTCAACCGGCTATATTCTACAAAAGTCCTGCTATTAACCAACTGAGCTATCAGTCTGAACACGATTGTTTTATCTAGTTTTATCATTATCTTTTATCTGAAACTATTATTTTGACACATCCCTAAAAATCTAGTGCCCTCTTGTGAGTTGATGAGTTGTTCTGATCTCTCACAAATAGGCATATATGCTTCGATACACATTTTTACGGTACATTTGTACATATTAATTACAATTGTCATTTCGGATGTTTGTGTATCATTGAATTTAGAAATAACTCATAATCATGAAGTAATCTTCCTATACGGGCTAAACGCAAATTAGATATAACGCAACAACATATATGCTTGGCAACAATCAGGCGGGGAATCTTGATTGATTCTTTACATGAATATACATATTGAAAAACAGTAAATTATAAATGAACTTATAAATAAAATCAGTAGTTCAGCCAGGGAGTACGAAAGCAATTATGTTGGTACAACCACCCAAGAACAGCAGAACTTGTTTCAATGAACAAAACATTACTGTAAGACGGTTCTTGAAATGGGTGGAAAGGTTCACCAAAGACAAACAGAAAATGCAATTGACTTCATTTTTTCAACCGGTATTAGTAACAAATTTGTTATTCTTATAACGTTTAAAAAAATTCAAACATCAACTTGGTTTTGAAAACAAGATGGCTTCTTTCCACTATTGCAGTTTTTTGACTCGCCCTGTATATAAACAGGGTTCAATAAGTTAGATACAATACAACATTAATTTGCAGGGTTTAAAGTAAGTTGGGTGTGAATTATTTAATATGCATACAAGGTCAGTAAATGAGAAGCAACATTTATATACAATGTTTAAAGTTAGTTGAGTGTAAATTATCATAAAAATATATACACAATATGAAATTTGGACTTGATCCTGCTACATGGTTTTACAGATCTGTTTCGTAAGGACCATTAGGTCCTCACTCGTCAGAAACTCAAATATATATATATATATATACAGTGATGAGTAAGTGAGGTACAATTTATGTACAACATTTAAAGTAAATTTTGTGTGAATTATTATATAGAGGTCATCCATGTTTTGACTCAGCTGCCATCTTGTCGGGAGTAATAACTGTGTTTAAGATTTTCAGAAAGAAGACACAGCTGTGTCAAGATATGTAGGTCAATTGGTAACATGGTTTATGCAATGAATTGAACGTCATGCACTGATTAAATTGAATGTGGAATAAGCCAGATGCGATTCCCCTTAGGCCCCCCAAAAAAATCTTATGTTGTCCTCGACCGCCCGCTCCAGATTTAGGGCTGTCTCGGTTTTGTGTGTGTTTTTTTCCAGATTTTTTTTCAGATTTTTTTTTCAGATTTTTTTAAAACAGTTTAAATGGCATTGAATATTAAATTAAGTGTTTATATCATATATGTGCGACTCTCAGAGTGATTTCAACTTCTTGTTGGCTGAACTTTGAGCTTCCGCTGGTAAAAGAAAATTTAAAAAAAAATTAAAATTAAAAAAAAATCCGCCCACCCCACCTCCCTGAAAGCTGTGGAGGACAACATAACAACAACAAAATTTGCCTTAGTAGTCTGTTGCACATGGCGACATGGATAACCTCTGTTATCTCTTATCAGTATTTCATGGGTGCTAAATATTCTGTCTTCAAGGAAAATTATAAATAGTATTACACTTACACAGCATTATGTTACAGCTTTTATTCATGTCTTGTGGCATTAGGTGGATAGTCTTTTATTTTTACCCATAATTGGAATACTACTGTGTATATTTAGTTTAAATGTCTTTTTTATCACTATTATTGATATTAACATTTTGTTGTTTATATGCTCTTTCTTGTTATTGTATATTGTAAAGTGCTTTGTGATCCTTTGGATGTAAGGCGCTATATGAATTATAATGGAAAAGGTAGTCTATTATGTAGAACAAGTAATAATTGTTAACCAAATTTTGGGACATACATGGTGAGTCAAAAAAAGAACACCGCTGTACCCAAAGTAAAATAAATATTTTAAATATTCCTTACCAGAATATGAAGGCAACCAATGCTTGAATCAATAGCTGCATTTGTTTACTGTTATCAGCATAAAGAATCGCAACATTTCGTGGTACCGTTATCCAGTTATGACTATTTTGGTAAAGTTACCGCATTTGAAACCGAACAAAATATTGAGTATTGTATTCAATTCAATGACGCATGATATTTATGAATAAGTGGATACATACATGCATGACACACAATAGATAATTAACCCTAACCCCCCTGAGTGATAAAAAATGCTAATCCTAAGTCCCTCTCCAAACGCATGCGCCGTCGGTTTTCGATGACGTAGTCAACCGAGCCTATATAGTGAGCGCGGTATACTGCGCTAATGTGTAGCTGAAGGCCGTGGCTTAGTGGGTGGGACGTGGGGCTTGAGAACGGAGGGTCCCCGGATCGAATCCCGGCAGGTTCCCGGAGATTTAGTTGGTGTTCTTTCCTCGAAAATTGTGATCCCGGTCAAAAACCCTAAACCGGGGTTAGGGTTAATAAGACAAAACAAACTTGCTCAGGTATTACTTTCATACATTAATTGCAAAATAATGTCAAAACAATGTAATTATTTTGAAATTTAGCAGAGCAAAGATAAAATCTGGCTTTTGTGATGATCGGATTAGAGTGTGCACTGTTATTCAATAATGAAATTCAAAAGAGCTCATTAGAAAAATATCCCACATCTTGTTCGTTTTTTAAAATGTACACTTTATCTAAATGGTCATAAAACATGTTTTCCTCAACCAATCTTAATTAACTGAAATTCTTTTGAAAGCTAATGAGACAGCCTCTCTGCCAGAATAAATTTTAGAAATAAAATCCCAAAGTTGAGTACATGGGTTTTTTTTACTCACCCTGTAAGCTGTATGTATTTCACATATATTTTCTACTGTATAATGTCAAATGTTGTTTATTTTAGGTCTAATTTAATAATTATAATTTTGATCAGTATTCTGAAACCACCGATAATATCCTCTTCCTCTGGACAAGTATTTTTATAACAAATAATGGTAATAAATTACATTATTACTATCATGCTTCTTGGTAGTAGGTTTTTTTGTATCTAATTCTTGGATTATTTTATGATATTCAAATGTTGGAGAGAGAAAGAGTTATGCATAGAGGAATTTTGTCAAGCTGAAGCTTTTGTTTGTTTTTTTGTTTGTTGTGTTGTTGGGGTGTTTGTGTGTCTATTTGTCCATTTTCAGAAAAGAAAAGTTAAAAAATAATGTATGAAAATTAGATTTTGTTTTTAAAAACCATTTTAAGTCCCCAACTGTCCAGCGGCTATGTATTTCCATATTTTATTTTGCTTTATTTTTATATAACTCGTACTATGATTCTGAGAACTCATACAATACTTCTATACAAGGTGTCCCTAAAAAAGGGTGCACATGTTACACGTCATTGTCCTCATTGATTATTCGATCAAGCATATCAATGGATTGGGAAGAGCAATAACAATCAAACCAACAACATTTGAAAGCCAAATAAATAATCTTTTCGATTATTTAAAGGTAGATGTTCCGATTTTCAACTTGAAGTTTTCTATTCGACATGAAAGGTCATCCTCAAAAAAGTCGTATTCCAAAGTTTGAGTTGCATAACTCTAATGGTTCTTATTTTAGACGCACAAGATGCCGTGAAATGTGCCCATTGAGTTGTACACAAACTATATTGGTGGTTACCACTTTTCGCGGTAATTCGATGTTATTTCACCAATTTCTTCGTAATTATACTGATTTAGGCCATCAAATTTCAGTATGATGATGAGAAAAATACGAGCTTTCATATGATATGAAAATCTCCGTATGTTTGAAATAATTCTGTGTTACGAAAATGTGATCGGGTCATCTACCTTTAAAGATTACAGCAAAATACTGAGTAATCAATGGTGTGGAACACATGCACAATTTTTTTGGGACACTTTGTACATGCTAGTTTCATAAAAGAACATAATTGTGACGCGCTCAAGAGGAATGAGTCGGTTGTCCGGGAATCCTAAATTGAGATATGGCCAATTCAAAATGGCGGCTTACATAAGTTTTGATGGAAATTCATGTATACAATTTGACATAACTTTGGAACAAAACGTCGTATCGACATGGGGTTTTCAGTTTCTGAAAGCTCTAGGTGTCTTCTTTAAAACTGTAATACAAACTCATTTTCGACCAGGTTCAACATCCGACTCATTCCTCTTGATCGCGTCACAATTGAAGATAATACAACAAATGAATCAGTCCAACACAGTTACCCATTTACTGGCATTTTCATCTGCAAGGTATGAACGAACAAATATGTTTTACGTTGTAACCGTACCATGATTACTGCAATTGTTTATAGAATTCAATTGTGAAGTTTTAGAAAATAAAAAATGTATGCACAATCATTAATATAACTGTCATGTTTTTGTTGGTATTCATGACTTGTTTGTGTTACTACTCCCTTTTCTAGATATTACAGATTGAGTCAAAATATTCAGGGCCTGTATTCAAAAATCATGAAAAATACTTTTTGTCAACAATTTGTAAATGTCTTCATTAAAGGTGTATGTTCCGATCACTTTTTTGGGGCTATGATTTTTTTTTCACATCAAGATATTTTGATATCAGAAGAATCCCCATATTTTTCTGTAAAATCTTAAGGGCCAGAAATGTTCCATTTAGAAATTATAGACTAAAAGGTGGTGAATTACTGCCAAATGTGCTTAACCACCAACCAGTTTGTGTACTACTCAATGGGCAAGTATTTTGCAACCTTATGGTTCTAAAATAAGAACCACTGGAGTTATGCAACTCAAACTTTGGAATGTGACAATTTTAAGGATGACCTTCCATGTGAAATAGGAAACATCAAGTTGAAAATCGAGCCAGCAATCAGAACATCTACCTTTAATTATAAGAGTAGAAACTGATGTTTTTCGAGACAACACCTAATTTCACGACATAATTACAACATATTTAGAAAAAAGCGTGACATTCAATGTGTTCCAAGGATATATGAATGCAGCCAAGATGGTTGATGTTAACACTTCCCACACTGTAGTCATATGCAGACGGCAGTCCAACAAATTCGAAAAATGTTTAGAGAATGTCAAACTTATTGTATTTCATATTTGGGATCACCATGAGAAATGCATTACAATAAGTATAAACATGCCTAGTAAAGGTTCAGTAATTCTTGAAATAGGCTTTAAAAGTTGGAACGGTTTCTGAAATATATATAATGGTAAAACGAATAGCCACGTGGAAAGTGTATACTACTGCAGTATTAGTTATTGACACAACACAACAAACTGTTTACCTGTTGACATTTTGTAAATAAAACATCATTTGATAGATAGACCTTATTTACATATTTTTCCTTGAAATAATTAAAACTAGATAGCATGCAAAATATTGAGATGTTATTATGACATAACAGTATTGCACAAACATATTCATAACAATAAATTAAGTACGCACGCACTTGTTAAACCATTTAACACAAGAACTTGAAGAGATGAGATCTGTTCTCTCAAATCAAGTCAGTATAAAATAATATGAATTACGCCTTAAATTCAATATAGTTAGATTATTAATTAAACAAAAATGCTATATACCGAATTTAGCTGTATGCATGTAAATGCCATCTTTAATTAATTACTGAATGTCCCAAGTGGACTTTATAGGTTCGGTCTAGATGGAAAATGTGTAGGATCAGTATTGAAGATAATTGAGAAATAAAGAGGGTTTACTAAAGACGGTTAAGCATGCAGATATAGTAATGCGAATTGTTGCCAAACTGTAACTTCATCTGTTCATTTTATTTTCCTGGACTTGACCGTTTATACGAGGGTCATTCAATAAGTTCTACCTCCTACCTCAACACTTTGCTATTATACAAGCCAGTCGTATGAAATATTCCACAATGGAAGCTTTGAATCTCAGCTACAAAATCATAGTAGATTGGTTTAAATATTCATTGTACTTTTCTGGATATGTAGTAAAAAACAAACTTCCATTTAGAGCGACGGAAAACGGGTAAAAACAGCCAATTGTCTCCTAAGTGCTATTCATTAGCCCAATTCTAAGAGACAAAATGTATCTATCGGTCAATTACAATCGTTCTAAGTTACAAATATATCTTGAACAGACTTTAAACGATACAAGTTACTGATTTCTTGGCGGAAAATTCCCTCTAATTAGCCAGAACCAGACCAGGACAGCCCCAGCAATTTTACCCCTACCCTAGAGAACCGCGGCAAAAGTCATATTTGCTTTTCATAGGAACTAAGAGATCTTCATTATATAGGACTGATTGGATATACCGTATTTCAAGTCTCTCGAAGATATATTTTTCTATCACTGACTACCTGATTAACTTTTCTAAATGTTGCATATAAGGAAAACTGATAAAGTTACTATCATGTTATGATTTAACATTCGATGCATTATACTGTGGCTTGACTTGTAACAACGAACATTTGACTGAATATTGGTATTCCCGTATGCCAAAGGCGTGTCAATACATTCGAGTTGATATTATAGGCCTACTATGCGGCAAGTTACAAAAATTAATATTGCCTACAATCTGATTTATACATGATAGTATAGCATTATATTCAGCAATCATCCATTGTTTTCTATTTTCAGTATTTAAATCGGGCGGTAATACCTAATCATATAATACGGAGAGAAAACAAAAAACATGTATTTATCTTTGGTGTTATTTTCCGTGTCCGTTGTCCAAAATCTCTCTCTGGCTTTGATTGAATCATGACAAAAGTGAAATAAGTATCAATCAGCATTTACTATAAATGTGTAGCTATGATTCAGAGATGTTATCATGACAAATGTCATGAGCGGCTGACATTCATATTAGCGATGTTATGAGTGAGGAGGTAGAACTTATTGAATGACCCTCGTAGCAATCAAATTTGCGAATGTTTACATTTGATGGCAACGACGACACCACTCTATTTACTGCTGAAACTGCTGAATTATCATAAGGGTTGCGACCATATTTGACGAGATATGGCAAATTTATGAAGACACTTTTCAATGTAAAAATTGCATACAAATGGCGATACATTTTTCAATATTTTAGTTCCTTTACATCATCTTGGCTTCTATAATATTGAGTTCATAGTGGACTTTTTGCCTGAAATGTGTAATGAAAAACACATTTGAAACTCTTCTCATTTTAATCATGCCAAACGTCCGATTGGTGAGCGAGGTCACTCGTACTGGCTGAAAAAGAAAATAGCGACCATTTGCGTGACATGCTTTATCTGACTGATTTGCCGTGTGACATGCTAGCTGACTGTATCCAAGAGGTATGGCCTCAGAATGCATCTAACATTCAACATAAATCAACATGATTATTAGATAAAACCTTTCTCTGCCAACATAGTCGCGGTAAATAACGTCCTGAAGCCCTATAATGTATTTGGTTTCTCCATACATATCTGATCAACTATTATTTTAACAACGACATCCAGTTCTATTGAAGATTGTTAAGCATTGAAATAAGATAAATTGCTGAAGATAGTTCATTGGCTGCTGCAAGGAGGCTTCGCCAATTTGGAACTGATCAAACTATACTATCCACTGAAGATAGTTAAGTATTGTTTACGATATTTGATGTATGCCTACTAAAGATTTTAAAACTTTATTTGAGACATTTAATTACCATACGAGGGTCGTTCAATAAATAATGAAAGTGATCATGGTATGGGATGCATGAGTGATTCTATTGAGGGATAGTGTGATCAATACAAAGTATGAACCTTTATCCTTCAAACAATACAGTTTTGGATTTATAAGTGTGAACTATGACGTCATAGCATTGTCTCAAAGTAAGTACACTTGGGACACTGCTAAATCAGTTATTTGGCGGGAAATTTGAATCATGTTTGTATAAATCATGTGGTAAGAAGATTGCATAACATGACACCAGAAGCAGGTAGGCCTAAATCCCTTTTTTTTTCTCGCGTAAGTATGATAAAAAAGACAATAACCTTAAGGGTGCACACAACTATTACAGTCAACGTCGAAGCTTCCGGCCATCGCCATCACCCAGCTAGTCCCTAAATAACGGAAAGAATGATTCATATTGACATTATTTGGCATCTAAGATTATTGAATTTGGTCTCTATTTGTTCACTGAATTGTACCCGATATATTTTGAATGAAAAGAGTATACATCTAACGTTTTATTTAAAAATATTGGCGGAAGGATACACATTGAACACAACGCGCTACAAGGTGTGATTTCTTGTTCAAAATTACTACGCTGTATAAAGAGGGAAATATTGAAAAATCTAAAAGCGCAACCCGACCTGAATTTTGTACCCAAGTTAGATCTATGTGTGTTAATTACTATTCCAAAATTTTATAAACGTAGTTGCAAGGTAACTCAAGATATCTTCGTTTACATAAGGCACATTTCCCATAGAAACACACTATAGCGCGTAATAGTTGTGTGCACCCTTAATCCCTGTGTAATTTGATATATGTAGTATGAGAGGAAAAAGTCAGGAGAGGCAATCAAATAAAATGTATACAAATATCAGTATTTCAAATAGCCAATTTTCATTGAAAAATGCCCAGTCAGGAATCACTAATATTTCGGAAAATCAAACAATTTAGGAAAAATCCAAGCAATTAACCAGTTTGGGAGATTCCATATTATGATAGCTAACTAATTATCTGAACTTATTCGCATGGAATCTGCAGAAAATATGCGCATGCGCAGACGGCAGATAATTTTGAATAGGGCCACAAATGGCTAAAATCATGAAATTTACCAGATAAAAGCTTACTGTGCCTTCAAATTCTAATCAGAAATAATGAAAAATGCTTAAATCAATGTGTTTAAATATTGTGATAGTCAAAATAAAGATATACATGAATGTATCAATCAAAGATGGCTGCCACCACCTCTCTCATTACTGCTATCTTTAGAGCTACTAGATTGTATTGTTAAAGTAATCGTCACATAATTTCAATGGTTTGAGGAAATTTTATGAACAGCTCCTCTTGAAATCCCCACTATTATTGCTTTACATCCCACAACAATTTACTAAATTATAATCCCTCCATTGTTCTTTATCCTTTGTTGTTTTCTAAGGTATATTATTGCGGATTTTGCTATAAATAAAAGCGCATTTGAGATGGTCCCTTCTTATTTGTATTAAGGAATTCAGATCTAGAAAAGAGTGTCAAGCAGAGATAAGTGTGTGTTCTAACTATGTGCCAAGTGTTATCTGTTTTTATGCTTGCATTGCCGAGATATACGCAAATGTATCAATCAACCCATTTTCAACATATATCCAGCCAAATAATTGACAGATTTCAGTCAGTGTCTGAAACCTATTGTGTTTATGTTAATGACATTACATATATACAATCCAAAAGTGTATTGTTTGAAAGACAAAGGTTCATACTTTGTATTGATCACATTATCCCTCAACAGAATCACTCATGCATCCCATACCATGATCACTTTCATTATTTATTGAACGACCCTCGTACATTGAAGATAGTTGAACACATTTATATACAATTCACTACTATCTACTGAAGATGTTAAGACTTATTTAAGATATTTAATTGCTAATTACTTAAGAAAAGTATTATGTGAGGCATTTAATTACTACCTTTTATAGATAGTAAAACATTATATTGTAATATGCAATGAACTGCTATACTGAAGATAGTTAATAAGCATTTAAGATATTTGATCGCCTAATTACTAATCACGTTTAACACTTTCCACGCGGCTGTTGGTTTTATCAAAATACAAAACAGATTTTTCAGAAACCTTTCTCAAATGTCAAGGTCTATCTGAAGGATTACTGAACCAATACTAGTCATGTTTGTACTTATTTTAATGCATTTCTCATGCTGATTACTATATGGTAATGAAATTCAATAATTTTGACATATTTGAAACATTTTGTGACATTTTGGAATGTCGGCTGCAGCTGCCTGTCGCCTGGAAAGTGTTAAGCATTATGTAAGACAGTTAATTGCTATCTACTGAAGATATTTAAAAGTAATAATATAATACAACTGATTCCTTTATACAACATATATTTAAGCATAATGTAAGACCAATTATATAATAATGCAGACACTTACGGTATAGGCATGATTTAAGATATTTCATTGCGATAACTGAAAATATAAAGCATTAGTGTAATATATCTGTTTACCATATTCTATAGATAAAGCAATTTAATGCTATTTACCGTTGAGAGTCAATTACACTTTACCTAATGTAATAAATGTATACATCGATTTAAAATGGTACTACAACGAAGGTTACCAGAAAATCCAAAGTTAATTTGAAAATAGTGTATAAGATAGAGGTGATTCTTCTCTTTAACGGTTCCAAAAATCCCATTTTACTTTTTTTTTAAAAAGACATGTTTAGCAGTGTATTAGAAATTCATTTGTCATAGTACGGACTACAGTCTGTTACCAATAGTAAATCCAAACAATTGTCAAACTGTATCCATAGTTGTCTGCCGATTAATTAGGTTTAAATGTTCATCGTTTGGTTGAACTATCATTTTGGTTCGTAACCCCAATATCCTAATAGACACATCAGTCACGTACAGGCGAGATACAAGGCAAGACAGATCGGTTCGCACAACAATGAGGCGTAAATATATATATAGTACGCGGTCATTGACATGTTAATTAATCAGAATCACTTCCTAAATACTATAATCTTGCTCACTTGTGGTTCTCTATTATAACACACAATTCCTTGGTCTTTGTAACTATATTGATATCACTTATGTATTCCATTTCATTGTCAATGTATCTGGTTGGGCATCTACATATTTATCAGCCACGCCCATGCATTAATCGTCATATGATTTTGTGCAAAGTTTGAAGCGCATGCGTTTCAGCGCAAAAAAACAATAAATGTAGTATAGTTCCCCAATAAATGAGCAACAACTTTCAAATAGAATTAATAGTTCTTGTATTAAACATATTTGATGGAACTACAGTATTTAGCATTACTTATGTGATATGGCAGGACGAATGACTATTTCAGCTATTCGTGATACAAGAGGCCGAGGCTAACCCTAAAATACCATTCGGACTCTCTACTTATTGATGGAAATTGTGTGCAATTTTCAACATAACCATCCGGGGCTTCGTTACGAGGGAACACCGGGGCAGATATCTGAATCGCATCGTATCACGCAGAATAAAGAGCTGAGAAAGAGAAGCATGCATCGCTCAACAAGCCGAGCCTCGAAGCAACGACGGGATTTGATAAATACAGAAATAGCCCGGTTACGCGACTTGTTACCACTGGCGTCTACAGTTAAAACTCGACTGTCATATCTTCACGTTATGTCTCTGGCTTGTGTTTACATTCGGAAAGGAAACTTCTTCAACCAACAAGGTATTGCCTAGTGGTTATTGGTGTTAGATTGTTTGAAATGTTTAATATGTTTAACTTAACTCAAGTCACTTGTCAGAGCATATGGGCAAAAATCCCGATTTTAGGTATTTTCCCCGGTCTCAGGGTAGAATTTCCCGTTCAGGGTAAATAGGACTTTGTTCTTTTTTCTTCTTCTTCTCGTAAGCCATGCTGCCTGATTTGTTATTAATTTTGTTAACCTGTTGCTTATAATACATGTATAAATACACCAAAAATGCAAGAAGAAAAAACACACAAATAAACAACAACAAAAAAACAAATACCGGTAGCCTGCAATAAAATAGATAAACCTATAGATGTTATATCACCCTAAGAGAGACATACTTTAGCACCGCTTTCCCCTGTTAAGTTTCCTGTATGGTGAAAGCCTTCAGATTAACGACAGTCGCTGTGCATAGTGAGCATTCTGCTATCTTCAGTAGATAGCACTTGTATTGTATATATACCAGTAACGTGTATACGTAGTAAATTCCAATAGTCTCCGTACATGGGGCGCATTCTGCTATCTTCAGTATTATCACTTTCAGAAACCAGTAACGTGTATCACGTAGTAAATGTCAACAGTCTCCGATTTTAAATAAGCCAATAGGCTTTTATTGACTCTATATATGTAATGATTAATCATGAAATAAAAACAGACTATTTCATTGAATCGTTTGAGTGAGTACTGGTGATGATGTGAATTTATCGGCGTAGAGAGACTTATTAAATAAACAGTCACACCTTCCAAAATGTATATTTGATTCAGTGAAAATAAAAAATATCTTAACATTGTCGTTGTAACCCTGGGAGAAAATTGCTTTATTTCACAATATTATTTTGCCGCGATAGGGCCTAAGTCTGCGTATAATGTAAATCTCATTTTTAAGTTTTATATAATTGTTTGGTACAAGCTTGGATGTTACTTTTTTGACCGCCAATTACATTTGCTGTAGATTTGTTTTCGATTTTAAAAATATTTTCTTAAATTTACAGACATAGAATGCGATCCGCATGATGTCTGGACTACGGGACCGGGAACGGAACGCCAAGCTGATTTTACGCAGGTAAGTCGGCGTATAGGCAGTGTATCGTATGCAGGAATATAACTCATTGATGGGCATGACGTTTCAAATAAGTAGAGGTGCAGATGCTTAACACTTTCCACGCGGCAGGCAGCTGCAGACGACATTCAAAAAGCTCAAAAATGTTTCAAAAATGTTAAAATTGTTAAATTTCATTACCATATTTGGAATCACCATGAGAAATGCATTGAAATAAGTACAAACATATTTAGTATTGGTTCAGTAATCCTTGAATTTGAAAATTGGGAAAGGTTTCTGAAAAATCAGTTTTGTATAATTATGGTAACACTAATAGTCGCGTGGAAAGTGTTAAAAAATAGAGAAACAACATTGCAGTCCAAATCTAATGGCTGCAACATAATAATGGAGAACATGTTTCCTACTCATCAATTTCATCAAATCAGTTCTTCACTTTTAGTGTATTTAATTGATAAAACTTACACCAATCTTAAAAACTGCCATTTTAAGAAAGTTTATGGTTATAAATAACTCACGCCCAATTCCCTCACACCATTCAAATATTGCTTCATAAAACATCCCAAACAGTTCATATCTATTAACTTTGTAGTCGAAATGTACTAAGAAGATGCAGTAAATTAGCTGCATATCATTTAAATTGAGATTTGTGCCGAACATGGTCAATGATTTGTTGGAATTTCAAAAAAGGTAAATTTGGTCAGAATTGGAATCTACCAGTTTTTACAAAAGTGTTCACAAATATCCGATTTTTAAATTTCAAAAAGCTCCTAAGAAAACTCAATATTATGTATATGTTAGAATCATACGCACTTTGACCAAATGGCATTCGTAGCTAAATAAATGCATATATAAATCATTCTGGGAACTACATTTATCATGTTTATGTATTTTCCGTTGATCATATTATTGTTGTTGTGCATTAACATATATACTCCATGTCCTTCTGGAGTATCAGATCAGAATTAACATCTAACAACTTTTTGATCAGGTGTAAGTGTGTGTCATGGTAAAAGTATTGCTTGAGCAATACTCAAATCCCATAACTTATATTAGAATCTCCCATCCCTGATATAAAGACCTATATTCCCCAGTTATAACACTTATAAACGACAATCTGAAAATTGAAGATCCTATAAAACCAAAATGGTTCTTTACAGCTTTTTCAAAACTACTATTATTGGTTCAATATAGAACCATAGATGATTTTAAAAGAGAACAGTTTTCAAATCCCTTTAGAACCATTTTGCTTAAAAGGGTACTGTCAACCCTTTTTTATGACATTTATCAAGCACTGTAACTTTTAAACTAATAATGTAATGTACATAAAAGTATACAATTTTTCAAATGAAATGAGACGGAGAATCCATTTTTGGTATTAAATTTCACAAAAAATAGTGATTTTTACATTTGCGGCCCAACATTTTTCAGACAACGTAACAAAATCAGTTTCCGACCATGCTATTCGAACGCGTGGTCCAAATTCTTTGGAATTCACTTCCAAAAACACTAAACGAATCAACATCTGTGAAACATTTCCACAACCAACTTAAGAAAAACCTCATCCAAAAATACAAATAATTCGGTTTTTTGAGCTCGTTCTTGTATGTCTTGTCTCAGTGTTTAAGTGGTTTTCTTTATTTAGTAAATAAGTATCATGTAGGCCTACTGTATTGTATTATAAGGGGGTAGGCTATTTACAGGCCTTATTGGCTTTCCAGCCTACTCCTCCATACGCTTTTGTTTGTTTTAAAGTTATTTTTGATGTAGTGCTTTTTATGGAAATAAAGTTTGATTTGATATTATAGTTGTACCCCCTTTATGATCAAAATTAAACCTTAGTAATAACCAAATTAATATTTTAATATACTAATTGCACGTTTCACATCTATTTATTTCGATACCCCTAATGACCACAGCTGACCACCGACGAAAAAAGAAGAAGAAATCTCGCCCCTTTTGTGTGTCAGGCTTGCTATAAATGAATTGCACGTACATGGCCTGTGTTAACACTTTCCACGCGGCAGTCGTCCGCAGCGACAGTTCCAAAATTTCACAAAATGTTTAAAAAATGTTTTAAAACATTTTGATAATTTAAAAAAATTATCAAATGTCATCACAATGTTTGGAATCACCATGAAAAATGCATTAAATTAAATACAAACGTGCCTAGTATAAGTTCAGTAATTCTTGGTTTCTGACTGACAAATGTGTTTTGCATGGTAAACTTATACTATCTATATAGCCGCGTGGAAGTGATAAGGCCGTGCGCATTTCGGTTTTGTGCAATTTTGACAGCATTCTGTGTTTTATTTGAAAATCATGGGGGAAATTTAAAATGCTATTTTAGACAAAAATTGCCAGAATCGTTTTTTACCCATGACAAGATGGCAAACTATTTTAAAGAAGTTATCCCATTTCGGTTTTCACTCAGGCTATCCTATACAAGAAGCAAAGTTGGAGTCTTTCATATAGATGGTATCTTTGCCTAATTATATAACTTCCGCTTCTATAGTCTTCACATAACCTATTATATAACACATACAAATATTCCTGTCATTTGATTTGATTTGATCATGTGATATGAAATATTTGAACTATTTCCCTACTATTTCACTTGAGGGGAAAAAGTTCCCATAAAAAAGTACTATTTCCCTGTGATGAGGAGCTGCGATGGAAATAGTACCTTTTTATGGGACTTTTTCCCTGGCTCGCAATCGCAGTAATTGACCTTGACTTGATTGATACATTAAGTAGGCTATAAGTAATTATTTCAAATGACAGAAATATTATATGTTATAACAGTTCAACAAAAATAAGTACCCAAATATGTACTGCTCTATATTCGGGAAATGGTGCAAAATAGGTCCCCTGCGGTAACCAATGGTAACTGGAGACTGTGGGCATAACTATTTTCCCTCGACATTCCTAGGCCCACGGTCTCCAGTCACATCGGGGAGCTATTTTGAACCATTTTCCCCATGAACAGTAAATATTTGTATACTAGCCACTGTGTTCAAGAAATGATAAGGGATGGCATCCAGATTCGTACGGATTGAAAACCGTAGATCGGAGAGGGTAAACACACTGGGATAAACGGACAGTTTTGTGTAGATAAACGGAACGCGGTTAAATAATGACCACCAACCGATACGTGTTTAGTTATGTTTAGCGAATGCATTGAACAACTCCTGTGAACGGACAGCCAGTGCGTTTACCCTCTCCGATCTACGGTTTTCAATCCGTACTAATCTGGATGCCATCCCTAAGGATACTATCGGTATCTTCAATCTTTCAGCCTTTCACTTCAGACAATGCGACGTTCAGGTGCAGAGTTAAAAGGTGGATGTTCCGATCACTTTAGCTTTTATGTCCATCAACATTATTCATATCACATGAAACCCATATTTTTCTCATTATTCCTGTAAAATGTTTAGCGCAAAATATGTTCCATTTATACGTTATAGACCAAAATGCAGTGAATGACTGCCACAGGTGGTTAACCACCGGGCAAGTTTGTGTACTAGTTAATGGGCAAATTTCGTATCACCTTTGTGCTTCTAAAATAAAAACCATTGGAGTTATGCACTCAAACATTGGACTACGACTATTTTAAGGATAACCCTTCATGTAGAATAGAAAACATTAAGTTAAAAATCGGGCTAGCAATCGGAACACTACCTTTTAGTTCGTGTTGTGTATTACCTATGAAATCTGGTTACTCAAATTATTTAAAATGTGTCTAAAATGTCTAATTCAGATCAAATTATGCTAATTTCAGGCAATTTTTACATTAAAAGTCAAAATGTTCACGCGCTTTGCGCTCCTTTTGCCCCTCCCCATTTTTTCTTGCCCCTACCCCAGATTGTTCTTTCCATCCGTTTGCCACCCCCACCCCAATGTTGATGCTGCTGGAGCCACTGCTCCTCGATACATTTCATTTTACCCATCAGCTCTTAACAATATGGGGCGTAGCAATGGCGTAGCTATAGGTTTTTCATACCAAATATAATTCATTCCATTTTCTCAGTGACAGTTAAGAATGTCACTGAATTTCTATACAGTTATATTTTTACAGACTAATGACCCTTTTTGAAGCCTTTCTTTATATTTACACCACTAATTAGGCCTACCCTTTTTTGAAGCCTTTTCTAAATACTTACACACTATTTGACCATTCCAAATTGAACAGACTGTATTGACGGACTACCGACATGGACAATGACCTACAGACTCAAATAATTGGAACTAATTTCCCCCTTCCTCTATTTCGGTACACCACCGAGGTGCACATTTTTCTTGTCTCAATATCTCAATATCACGTGACTTTTGAATTCAATATGGAAATAGGGAGAAACGTGAGCACTGCTGTGACCGGAATTATACATAACAAGATTTACAGTGGGCATGGTGGGGGCATGAGTTAAGGGAGAAAAGTTCCCATTCAATTTTTTCAATTCGCTGGTCAATTGTCAGTTGTACAATCAATCAATGCAGTTTGAAATAGTGTCCGTACTACTTTGCTGAGTTGCTGAAAATGCCCCTTAAATTTCGCCTCTTCTATTAACCCTTGCGCTTGCCCGTGGGGGTGAGTGGGAATGGGGGCGGTGGTAGGGTCACACGGTTATTTCTCAGAACCAGAAATTGCAGATTTGAATTGTATTCATTACAGTAACTTAATTTGCCTAATATCTTGACCGGACATTACCTCAGTTTATAAAGTTTGGTAGAATTTTCTCTAATAAATTGCATTCATTTATTTCATCTCTTCCCCTTTGTCGTGTAGCTATACCCCTATGATGGATGGCTGGGTATTTAAGACGTCAATCTAGGTCCTATACACTAATTGAAGACTCTTGCTAAAGTCTGTACGTTAATAGCTCCCTGGTATTGTTTGTATATCCTAAACATTTGTCCCTATATGTATGACTAGTAGAAATAGGAAATAGTCAAAATAGCAGTATCTAAAATATGCAAATAAGAATTTTGATTATTGCTTATTGTTTAGTACGCATTTATCAACCAATACCAACCAACCAACGAATACGCGTATACGTTCTATTTTATTTTAAGTTCGCAATGAGCACTGAGCAGCTATTTCACTTGCGTTCTAATCAGGCACCCCATTTGTGATGATCATTAGAATGGCTGGTAATACGTCAGACAAACCCTCGCTCAAAAAAGCTATAAGAAAAAAAGGCAGAGGTTTACCTCGATTGAGTAAATCCGGGATACCGTATCACCACAAACGAGTGTAATTTCCCGGAGGGTAAAGGATACTTTGTATTAATCTTTATACTTGGACGAGTTGATTAGTTTTGTTTCAATTTCATAAAGTGTATTATCGTCTATTGACTCCTACGATACGGGATGAAATGTTGCGTTGACTGTATATATTTTTGTTAAGAAAACCGGAATCAATAATGAGTGCCATTTACCGATAGACACTTTCAATTATACAAATAAGTACAGTTACGGGTGCTGAACGTGAACGATATAATGAATGGCCTGCTACTGTGTAATCGCTGACATGCAGTGATAGATCTGTTTTTGTCGATCCGACGCAAATCTTGGGGATGTGGGCATGATGGTAGTCTGGAAATGAGAAAAATGATAGATGTGATGGTAGATGTTTTTGGTTTGGTTTGGATGTAATTTATTTTGGCTTCAGAGATTGTATTCTGAGATTGGTATACAAATCTTTTGGAATAGGAAGATATTTTCACCGGGGGGGGGGGGGTTCTCGCCTAATACGGTATACGGGGATGTGCCGCTCTAATGGGTCGCTTTTTTGCAACAAATCCCTAAACATGAGGTATGATTTTGTGCTGGAAAATCCTTAATAATGGGGTATATTTTCGCGATTTTTTTGAAAATTGGGTCTATTTTCCCGATAATATGCAAAAATTGGGGCTATAATAAAGCAAAATCCTTAGAAATGGGTATCACCCTTAAGAATGAATAGAGGTTTTGAATCTCCAGAAGCACAACCCCGACCAAACCAAATCCGAGTACCCCCCCCCCCCCCCACACCGGGATTTTCACTAATTGATCATTTTAGATAGCAAGTCTATCAGAGTAAGTTGCTATCTTCAGTAGATTGACTTGGCAACTTACTCTGATATTCTTGCTATCTACTGAAGATAGCAACTTTCTCTGATAGACTTGCTATCTACTGAAGATAGCAACTTTCTCTGATATACTTGGTGTCTACTGAAGATAGCAACTTACTCTGATAAACTTGCTATCTACTAAAGATAGCAACTTACTCTGATACACTTGCTATCTACTGAAGATAGCAACTTACTCTGATACATTTGCTATCTACTGAAGATAGCAACTTACCCTGATAGACTTGCTATCTACTGAAGATAGCAACTTACTCGGATATACTTGCTATCTACTGAAAAAAGCAACTTACTTTGATACACTTGATATCTACTGAAGATAGCAACTTACTCTGGTAGACTTTTATGGTTATTTTTTTTCAAGATCCCCCTGTACGTCTAAATTATCGAGCGTTATTAGATTCGACCGGGCACGCAAAGAGCGGAATTTTTGTGATCCACCTTTTAGGGGACATTTATTTTTCTGACTCCCCCCCCCTCCATTTTGTCATACCCCCCCCCCCCCCCCCCCCCCACCACCAACCAAGGTATTTAGGAACACTCCCTATAAGCACAGAACGTACATAATTTCCAAACCTGGTCCTTTAATACCACTGACTGTACTCGGAGTCCATGGGGTACATGAGTGCTATTCAAGATGGCGCGGCAGCCGGAATAACTCACAAAAAGTCGTCAACTCGTCAATAATCACGTCACCTGTAAATTATCTCGCCATCTTGTCAATAATCACGTCATCTGTACATTTTCTCGTCATCTCGTCAATTATCACGTCATCTGTAAATTATGTCGCAATTATCTAGTCAATAATCAAGTCATCTGTGAATTATCTCGCAACTATCTAGTCATTTATCTCGTCATGTCATCATCTGGTTAACTCAACATTACTCTTCAGGGCCACCATACAGTACCTTAAACTCAAGACACATTCTTAATCGTTGATAAAGAAATAATCAACCCTTGTTTATAACCATGACATATGTTTTAGGGGACGAATTGTCATTTACATCGCCCATTTGTGGATCGAAACCGCCAAACACGCATTCATGAACATATTTATTTATTTATTTATTTGAACATACAACAGTGGCACTCGTCTATACCCGACGGTGCGTTCATAATATAAATACAGTAATTAACAAGACGAAAGAACATTAATAATTATCATAGTATTATGATGTATACAATAGACTCACTTTAAGTTCATGATCTTACATCTAACAGCCCACGCACGTATGATTTGCAGAATTGGTCGAGAATAACATAATTATGCAGAACGGGCATTGTGTGTCTGTAAGGCGTGGTGATATTAATAGGATAACCGAGCATTATATACAATTTTGAGTCCAAATTACTGATAATAAATTACAGCCAAACATCACTAAAACCATTGTTGCATAGGTTATTTTCGAGTTTGAGATATTCCTCGACCCTTATCTCATTAGCTATCATTCACTGGGCCGTGGGGAGGAAAATCACTATCTTCAGTAGATAGCACAAATCAAAACTTGAACCAGTTAGTACAGCGTATCCCAAAAAACTGGGGTAAAAAGTTTGCGAGCTTACAACTAAAAAAGTAGGAATTATAGATAGTTTATATTTAGGGATATTAAACAAAATATACATGAACTTAATTGGTTACACTCTGTAATTAATCCAATATAATTTTTTTGAAATACAAAGATTTTAATAGAGCGTGGTCAAAACCCATTTGTCCCACTTTTTAAGGAACCTCCCGATGTGTTGCAATTGCACATTGTTGTGATTTCGTCAATGTTTAGCCTTTACATTCATTCTTTACAAAGACTTGGGCAGTAAATAAAATTATCTTGGTCAAATACCAATAATACAAGTTCATTATTTACATAAACATTAACAAAAATGTTCTTTATTATAGTCCGAGTTATTGTTAAGTTCTTTCGGAGAATAAACCCCATGCCGGGAATACTGCACATAGCGCACAGTTTCATGCAACGCACGGATGGTTTATTCCTTAAATAGGACAAATGGGTTCTGACCACGCTCTATTCAAATCTTTGTATTTCAAAAAGTTGACATTGGATTGGTCTTCAAACTTATCCAATTAAGGTCAGGTATATTTTGTTTGATATCCTTAAATATAAACTATCCATAATTCCTACTTATTTCGTTATAAGCTCGCAAACTTTTGAACCCAGTTTTTGGGACACGCTGTATAGCCACCAACCGAACAATGGGATATCACTTTTATCGTCAGTATATACTGTGCAACATAATCGTCTTCATATTCAGTCTATCATTAATAATTATCGCTTGCGGCAGGCGGCTGCAGACGAATTCCAATTGTTCACAAAATGTTTCAAAAATGTCAACATTATTGAATTTCATTACCATATTTGGAATCACCATGAGAAATGCCTTGACATAATACAAACATGCCTAGTATTGGTTCAGTAATCCTTGAGTTAGACCATGAAAGTTGTGAAAGGATTCTAAAAAATCTGTTTTGTATAATGGTAAAACCAATAGCCGCGTGGAAAGTATTGTCACCATGCACTGCTTGATTCCGTAATTGAAAGAATTGACTGATGATATGATGTACGTTCAGTTAACTTCAGTTTCATATAGACGGACTTATTTGTCATTTTAAGGAGACTGGATTGATACTGTGCCATAAAACATACACTCTAAGGAATTAAAGAACCCATTTCCCCCCTCTATTTAGAACCTTAAAAGTTCTTAAGTAAAACCTAAATGTACGATTGCATGCTTTTGTAACATCACACCTAGACAATGGAAATGTTTTACTTAATGGAATAACTGAACAACAACTTAAGAAACTGCAACGTATACAGAACTCAGCTGCTCGCGTTTTAACAAAGACTCGCAAATTTGATCATATTACACCTCTCTACGGAGTATTCACTGGTAGCCTGTTCGCGAACGGATCAAATATAAAACTCTACTTCTGACATGGAAAGGTTTAAACAATATGGCACCTTCTTATATAATAACCGACCTTCTCTCTCCATATACTCCTACTCGCAGTCTAAGGTCATCAGAAAAGTGCTTACTATCAGTTCCACGAACAACATCCTCCTTCGGTGATCGTGCTTTTTCAACCGTTGCTCCAAAACTTTGGAACTCTTTACCCATAGATGTTCGTCAGTCAAATTCTCTCAATCGGTTTAAATCAGGACTCAAAACATTCTTATTCAATTCTGCTTATGACTGCAGCTAATATCAACTGTTTTGATTTGTACATTTTGTATGTCATGCTATTGTTATTGTTTTTCATATTCAATTTGTAATTGTAATTGGTTTTTAGTCATATTTTTAGCACGTAACATTTTTTGGTTGGTTTTTGTTCAGCGCAAGTTTGTTACAGATCATGTTTCTTTCTGTGATTTCCACTGTACTGTATTGTTTTTCTTGTTTGTTCATTGCGCCTTGGTTTAGAACCTGTTTCTAGATAAATGGCGCATTATAAATGCTTATTTATTATATTATTATTATTCAGACACTTACAGGACCTTTTTTGGTCTCTTTAGAACTTTATTGGTTCTCCAAAGTTTAATAGAACGGTTCCTCGTAGAACCTTCAAACAGGTTCTTTAAAAATTAAGAACCCTTTGGAGAACCTGTTATGGTTTCTATAGAAACAAAAAATGGTTCTGCAAGGTGTCTAAAGAACCATTTTTGGTTCCATTCAAGAACCATCGAGGGTTCTAAAAACCAAATTTAGAACCTTTTTTCTGAGATTGTACGTTGTATAGCAAACGAAGACATGGATGGAAATATTGTGTTATTTCAGTTGCACAAACTATTATCACTGAATGGAACAGCCATCGTTAGTAGATCCATAACTCATGAGATGGAACTGCTATGTTCGAAGATAGTATACAATTCATACCTCACAACTTACACAGCCATTAGAGGACACTATATTATATTCATTAGATAGCACTCATAACTCATAACTCATCCCACCGATTCATGAGGGTGAACCGTTAGTTTAGGGACAGGGATTTTGCGCTTTATAAAAGCACTAAAAGTGCTGCCTGAATTTGGAAAAGTGTTTTTTGGAGTAAAAGGTGCTTTTTAGGTAAAAGGTGCTTTTTCACAAAAATAATATGCCATATGCGTGAAAAATAAACCTAAAAGCGGGGCTACATTGCACGTTTCCATGTTGACACGTTTCTTTTTACATTGTCAAAACTATCATTTTCCAATCAAAACTATATACATTCAAAGTAAACTACGTAAGTGTATATAATAAACACTTCCACAGTTATGGAAAATGTTGATTTTTTTTTGTATATGGACATCATTTGCTAATAAGACAACTTTTTTTAAAATGTGCTGCGGGATAAAAAAAAAGTGTTTTTTTATGCTTTTGTGCTTCTGCGCCTTTCCCCTGTTCTTACGTTAGTTTCAGTATAGATAACCCAGATAATTACACACGGATATGGCATCGTGTTTAATTTCAGCACTAACGGCGTTACTAAATGTATTAGATAGCCTACGTTATTTCAAATAATGATGTGTTTTTCTAATTATATAAAGTTATGTTGTTGCTTATTTCAGGCTCTTCACGGTTTCATAATAGCAATGACATCCAATGGTAAACTGCTCTATATATCAGAGAACGTCACAGATTACCTTGGCCATTCGATGGTAAGTGCAAAGAGTTTATATATCATAGAACGTCAGTCACAGATAATCTTGGCCATTCAATGGTAAGTGCAAAGAAATATATTATAGAGAACGTCACAGATTATCTAGGCCATTTAATGGTTAGTGCAAAGAGTTTATATATCAGAGAACGTCACAGATTATCTTGGCCATTAAATGGTGAGTGCAAAAAGTTTATATATCAGAGAACGTCACGTGTTATCTTGGCCATTCAATGGTAAGTGCAAAGAGTTCATATATCAGAAAGCGTCACAGATTATCTTGGTTATTCAATGGTAAGTGCAAAGAGTTAATATATCAGAGAACGTCACAGATTATCTTGGTTATTCAATGGTAAGTGCAAAGAGTTAATATATCAGAGAACGTCACAGATTATCTTGGTTATTCAATGGTAAGTGCAAAGAGTTAATATATCAGAGAACGTCACAGATTATCTTGGTTATTCAATGGTAAGTGCAAAGAGTTAATATATCAGAGAACGTCACAGATTATCTTGGTTATTCAATGGTAAGTGCAAAGAGTTAATATATCAGAGAACGTCACAGATTATCTTGGTTATTCAATGGTAAGTGCAAAGAGTTAATATATCAGAGAACGTCACAGATTATCTTGGTTATTTAATGGTAAGTGCAAAGAGTTAATATATCAGAGAACGTCACAGATTATCTTGGTTATTCAATGATAAGTGCTAAGAGTGTATATATCAGAGAACGTCACGTGTTATCTTGGCCATTCAATGGTAAGTGGAAAGAGTTCATATACCAGAAAACGTCACAGATTATCTTGGTTATTCAATGGTAAGTGCAAAGATTTTTTGTATCAGAAAACGTTTTCAATGGTAAGTGCAACGAGTTTATCAGAGGACGTCACAGATTATATTAAGTACAAAGAGTTTATATATCAGAGAACGTCACATATTATCTTGGGCATTCAAGGGTAAGTGCAATGAGTTTAAATAACAGAGAACGTCACATATTATACAATACAGTACAATACAAATGAGCATTTATAAAGCGCCTTTTCATCAAGATCAAAGCGCGTGAGAAAAGCAAACCCAATGGAACAAAAGGATAATGAACAAACAAACATCATATAAAGTACAATATGATACAAGTTACACAACATTTGGATACAAATATGTTTTGACAGATTTCTTGAACATGTGTAAAGAGTCCTGATTTCTTATGAGAGCGGGAAGGTGATTCCATATTGCTGGAGCGACATAGGTGAAAGTCCGATTACTGGCTGATGTAAGAGTTTTGATGGTTGAATGCTGAGTTAGTTGTGTAGTATCCGAAGCCGATCGCAGGTTGCCACGTCGTGGTTTGTTCAGAGAATAGCAAGATGATAGGTAGCCCGGTGCTACGCCTGAGAGGCACTTAAACACAGTAACTAAGATTTTAAAAGTCACACGTTCTCTGACCGGCAACCAATGCAGCTCCTGGAGACAAGGCGTTGCATGATCAAATTTCTTAGCCATACAAATGAGCTTAGCCGCCCAGTTTTGGGTTCTTTGTAGACGTTGAATGTCACAGGCGTTTGAACCGAGGAGCAACCCATTTCCGTAATCTAAACGTGATAAGATCAACGCACGCACAATTAGGTTGGGCATTCAAGGGTAAGTGCAATGAGTTTAAATAACAGAGAACGTCACATATTATCTTGGGCATTCAATGGTAAGTGCAATGAGTTTAAATAACAGAGAACGTCACATATTATCTTGGGCATTCAATGGTAAGTGCAATTAGTTTAAATATCAGAGAACGTCACAGATTATATTGGGTATTCAATGGTAAATTAAAATAGTTTAACCTTCTTAGGTTGTGTAAGAGTGTTCTTGATTCAAAATTGATTAAAACAAGTGTCGTTTCTGTGCGTTTCTTCACTTAATCATATATTTAAATGTTTGAATATATTTTGTATATATAATAATAATACAAAGCAGTTTACCAACCCACGATGTTTACAATTAGACAATAACAACAAATATTAACAAACACCGGTGAATGTCCCAACGAAATATAAGCAAGGACATGCACCAGCGAGGAATTGAACCCGGGTCTCCTGAACTCTCTAAGCAGGCGCCTTATCCACTTGGCCACTGGTCTTGCTGATAATACAGCAATTGAACCAAAGATAGTGTTTAGGTACGGGGTTTAACAATACAGATAACACAATAACATGAAACATTTGACCAAACACAGTAGGGATCGCATAAAGTGATACAAGAGGAAACTGAATAAATTAAATATATACATGTATAAAAGCAGTTTACCAACCCACGGTGTTTACAACAGACAATAACAACAAATATTAACAAACACCAGTGATTGTCCCAACGAAATATAAGCAAGGACATGCACCAGTGAGGAATTGAACCCCGGTCTCCTGAAGTCTCTAAGCAGGCGCCTTATCCATCACTTGGCCACTGGTCTTGCTGATAATACGGCAATTGAACCAGAGGTAAGTGTTTGGGTACGGGGTTTAATAATACCGATAACACAATAGCATGAAACATTTGACCAAACACGGTAGGGATCGCATAAAGTGATACCAGAGGAAACTGAATAAATTAAATATATAATATATATAAAGCAGTTTACCTACCCACGGTGTTTACAATTAGACAATAACAATATTAACAAACACCAGTGAATGTCCTGATGAAAAATAAGCCAGGACATGCACCAGTGAGGAATTGAACCCGGTCTCCTGAAATCTCTAGGCAGGCTGGTGATAATACGGTAATTGAACCAGAGGTTCAATTCCTCGCCGGTACATGTGAAATGTCTATTTTTCATCGGGACATTCACCGGTGTTTGTTAATATTTGTTGTTATTGTCTAATTGTAAACACCGTGGGTTGGTAAATGTGCTTTATATTATACGATGGTCATTTAATAAGTTCTACCTCCTCCCTCATAACATTGTTAATATGAATGTTAGCCACATGACATTTGCCAGCGCCATGATTATAGTTCTGAATCATAGCTGCACATTTATATTAAATGATTATTGTCATCTGTTTATGCGGTCAAAGCCAGAATGAGATTATGGACAACCGAAACGGAAAATTTCCTTAAAATATATATACATATTTTTCGGGTTTATTTGAGTATTATATCATGGTTAGATAATAAGAGCATGATTTTAATAATGAAAATGGAAATCAATGAATGATATCTGATAACAATTTAGTTTGAGTATTTCCATGTATGAATAAGAGAGTAAAAGCAACATTAACTCTTGTAGGCTTGCATATAGTGTAATATCAACTGAAATGTATTGCTATGCCTTTGGCATACTGGAATACTGATAATCAGTCTAATTTTCGTTGTTACAATTCAAGCCACATGCGTCGTATGTTATATCTTTAACATAGTAGTCACTTTATGAGTTTTCATTATGTGCAATCTTCAGAATAGTCAATCAGGTAGTCAATGATAGAAAACTATCTCTTTGAGAGACTTGTAATCCCTCGATTTAGTCTGGTATTATTGAAAATTACTTCGTTCTTATGAAAGTCAAATATGCCTTTTGCAGGGTTCTCTAGGAGAGGGGTATACTTAATGGTGATCCTGGTCTGGTTCTGGTTTTTGGGTTTAATCACGAGGGCATATCTTTTCCAAAGAAATCGGTCACCTTTATTGTCTATAGTCTATTAAAGAGATATCTGACATTTAGAACGGTTATAAATGGCCGATAGGTATGTTTTGCCTCTTACAATAGGCCAAATGAATAGCACTTCGGCGATATTTGGCTGATTTTCATCCGTTTGCGTCACACTAAATTTAAGTTTGGTTTTCACTGCATCTCCAGAAAAGTACCGTGACCAGTACTCAGATCAATTTACAATGAATTTGTAGCCGAGGTTCCAAGCTACGATTGTGTGATATTTCATAAGACTGACTTATAGAATAATAAAGTTATGAGGTAGGAAGTAGAACTTATTGAATGACCCTCGTATATATATATATTGTATTTTAATCGTTATCAGGTGGAATTACTCTCTCCCCGTGCCGGCGAGCGCCTTGACCACTTGGCCACTGGTCTTGCTGATAATACGGCAATTGAACCAGAGGTAAGCGTTTTGGCGACGGGGTTTAACAATACACATAACACAATAACATGAAACATTTGACCAAACACGGTAGGGATCGCATAAAGTGATACAAGAGGAAACTGAATAAATTAAATATATTCATATAAAGCAGTTTACCAACCCACGGTGTTTACAACTAGACAATAACAACAAATATTAACAAACACCGTTGATTGTCCCAACAAAATATAAGCAAGGACATGCACCAGTGAGGAATTGAACCCCGGCCTCCTGAACTCTCTAAGCAGGCGCCTTATTCACTTGGCCACTGGTCTTACTGATAATACGGCAATTAAACCATATTTCAATCCCCCATCACCCAACCCCACCCGGTGTATTTCCTTGCTTATATTTCGTTGGGACATTCACCAGTATTGGTTAATAGTTGTTGTTATTGTCTAATTGTAAACACCGTGGGTTGGTAAACTGTTTTATATTATATATATATTGTATTTTAATCGTTATCAGGTGGAATTACTCTCTACCGGCGGCAGTATTTATGACGTCATTGACCCACGTGACCACACCTTAGTTCGTACTCATTTAGACTACAACATCACAGGAACCACGACTAGGTTAGGTAAGGATTGCCTAAGATTCACAACACTTGATGCAGACTCGTCTTCCTTCATATATATGGCATTTTCCAAAAACTCAATGAATAAAAGGCCGCAACGGGACTTTTTCATACCGTTGATCCTTTTTGAACAATAAATTATATATAGAATTGCCCCATGATTAGGTTTTATGTCGAGATACTGCATTTATATTAATACTTCTATTACAGAGTTAGATCTCACCATGCAGAGTAACTTAAAATAGCATATTTTTGTTGGTATACATTTAGGCATTGTCATGATGTAGCCACCTTTCCCTCAAAATCAGGAAAGGTCATTTCATCTTTGTAGCAAAAGGCAGTTATCATTAATAATCAATCACGTATTTCTAGGGTCACATTGGGAAGAACGCAAAAGTCTTTTGGGCACTATTGACGTAGTCCCTCATGTGTATATTTGATGTTTATAACGTCATCGTAACGAAAGTATAAGAATGAAAACTAATCAAAGGCGATTAAGACTGGTATAAATTTTCATCTGAAATATTTCGATGGCGCAATTATATAACCATGATAGCATGATATCGTTATAATTCTTATCTGAACTCTCAACAGGTAAATCCGTCAACTTGTATATTACACTTAAATTCCCCGTGAGACTGATTGGTCAATGTTATACGGCTCCGTCACAAAACATGTAACCAATCCGTAAAATCCTTTTCTGAAATGTCTCAATCATGTCAATAGCCTGCAACAATGTCTAATCGCTTTATCGCCGAGCGGGTGAAATGGGATACGATATGTCACAGAATATACCATGTGGTATTTGTTTTCAATTTCACGCGCATCAAACATTTTCTCTCTCTCAAATGTTGGTGTGACTTATACGACATAATCAAGTATAAAATTGGTAGTGCTGTGTTCTATCATAGATTTGTGTAAAATCTATGGTTTATCCGACGGACGGCTATATAAGGGATGTGTTTGCTTGCCTTATGCATGCACACCAGTGTAAGAAAAAAAGTACATCCGCCTGGGGCAGCGGGTAAATCCATCAAGCTATTAGCCTCTATCAATTCGATTTGACAGCGAAACGAGTGGTCAGCTTACTAAATGGATCTAAGGCAATATGCTGTATGGTGTGGAATATGTAGATGTTATTTTGCAGAAATTGAAATAAAAGTTGATCTCGGGGTGTATTTTCTCAATATGAAGTGGAGACGAACAATGCAGGTTTCGTGGCCAGATTAAGTCTCAATTCAAATAATGAGCAACGGGTTCAGGTTGTATTACGAACTGCCTGTGGGTTTGGTATGGGAAGAAAAGGGAAACACATCATGTTTAATTAAAGGGTATTTAGTACTATTGTGATGTGTTTACATATGTCAAAGTAATGTGGTGTGGGGTTTTATCCAGTCAAAAATGATAGGGGTCTACTATAAAAATGTTTATTGAATGAAGCCTGGTGTGAAACGTTGAGTCAAATAAGATGACATGTGGTGTTAGTGCCTTTAATACTTCTAATATATTTCAGTATACATGATTAATCAAATGCTACTGTTCACATTACTTACCCATGAGACAGATCAAAGCTCAAAAGTACAAAGCCTATCATAATAGGGTAAAAGAAAATTTCGATTTAATTGAAACAAAAAATTGTATCATGCAAATAAAAGGAATGAACAGATCCAACTATTTAAAACAATTAAACAAACATCAACAAGTAAAAAACGAACAAGCAGACAAAAACACACAAATAAATAATAACAATAATAAGCACAACAAAAAAACCAAGAAAAGAAATATTTAAAAAACGAAGCCCCCCCCCCCCAAAAAAACACCCCAAAAAACAACAGACTATCACATCAGTGCCCAAATAAAGTTAAAAAGCAACAACAAAAAATATTTAAAAAAAATAACAGCAAAATAATCAAAGACTAATCAGGCAATAAATTGACTCTTGAACACGATGATGGTGAAGCAGGTCATTCACGTAAAGTCAACATGATAACTTTGTTCACGCAAGCAAATCACATATAAATTCCTGAATAGTTGATATGCCTAAAAGATAATAAGATAATTGGGAAATCCCCTAAATATGTCAATCGTGCTTCGTGACAGAAAAACCAATCCGGGTATCTTAATTTGTCCATTTCAAAGCATCAAGGCGATAGATAAATCACAAATAACGTATTTCCCGTCTGATCTGTAAATTGAAACTCATCCAGGTAAAATGTGCATTAATATTGTCATTTCTTATGAGTGGATTAGGAAATGACGGTAGTGTGGCAGATCATGTGTGAACGATATATATCACTTAAAGACGTCTGATAATCAGTTCAATTTTGTAAATTAATTCCATCTTCTGGTTGTAAACCGGACAGTTTTCGCGCCATTTATATCTGTATGCCAAGTGTCAGATATTGGAGTTAAAAGATTAGGTAGCACTCACGAACGCCTACGGATCATGGATCACCAACTCGTCTGCCGTAACCCTTTGCCGGTGAACTTATTTTCTCATCATTATAGAATCAATTACAAACTTTAATAAATATCTCACGGATGTTGTGTTCTGTTACTACTATACTAGTATAGAAGATTGTCTGTGTTCGTAAGGCTGCAGTGAAATAGCTTTTAGAGATGCAAATTAACTAAGCGTAAATCATTTAGAACTCTCTTGAGTTTGTTCCGCAACTTTTCGTCTATTGCGTTAACAGACAAACAAACAAAAATAAGATAGTTAATATCAACCTACTTTCTACTTACTGTAATAGGACTACCGCAGATAGAAATAATAACGTTACCATGGTATTGCTATCTACGCTAGATAGCGATACCAACTTACACCAGATATGGCTATCTACGGTAGATAGCAACACCAACTTACACTAGATATTGCTATCTACAGTAGATAGCAACACCAAGTTACACCATACATGGCTTAGCAACACCAACTTACACCAGATATTGCTATCTACGGTAGATAGCAACACCAAGTTACACCAGATATGGCTATCTAGGGTAGATAGCAATAAAACTTACACCAGATATTGCTCTCTACGGTAGATAGCAACACCAACTTACACTAGATATTGCTATCCACGGTAGATAGCAACACCAACTTACACCAGATATTGCTATCCACGGTAGATAGCAATACCAACTTACACTAGATGACTATTGCTATCTACGGGCTATTGCTATCTATGGTAGATAGCAACACCAACTTACACTAGATATTGCTATCTACGGTAGATAACAACTCTAACTTACACTAGATATGGCTATCTACGGTATATAGCAATACCAACTTACACTAGATATTGCTATCTACGGTAGATAGCAACACCAACTTACACTAGATATTGCTATCTACCGGGTAGATAGCAACACCAACTTACACTAGATATTGCTATCTACCGGGTAGATAGCAACACCAACTTACACTAGATATTGCTATATACCGGGTAGATAGCAACACCAACTTACACCAGATATTGCTATCCACGGTAGATAGCAATACCAACTTACACTAGATGACTATTGCTATCTACGGGCTATTGCTATCTATGGTAGATAGCAACACCAACTTACACTAGATATTGCTATCTACGGTAGATAACAACACTAACTTACACTAGATATGGCTATCTACGGTATATAGCAATACCAACTTACACTAGATATTGCTATCTACGGTAGATAGCAACACCAACTTACACTAGATATTGCTATCTACCGGGTAGATAGCAACACCAACTTACACTAGATATTGCTATCTACCGGGTAGATAGCAACACCAACTTACACTAGATATTGCTATCTACCGGGTAGATAGCAACACCAACTTACACTAGATATTGCTATCTACGGTAGATAGCAACACTAACTTACACTAGATATTGCTATCTACGGTAGATAGCAACACTAACTTATACTAGATATTGCTATCTACGGTAGATAGCAACACTAACTTATACTAGATATTGCTATCTACGGTATATAGCAATACCAACTTACACTAGATATTGCTTTCTACGGTAGATAGCAACACTAACTTACACTAGATATTGCTATCTAACACCAACTTACACTAGATATTGCTATCTACGGTAGATAGCAACACTAACTTACACTAGATATTGCTATCTACGGTAGATAGCAACACCAACTTACACTAGATATTGCTATCTACCGGGTAGATAGCAACACCAACTTACACTAGATATTGCTATCTACGGTAGATAGCAACACTAACTTACACTAGATATTGCTATCCACGGTAGATAGCAACACCAACTTACACTAGATATTGCTATCTACCGGGTAGATAGCAACACCAACTTACACTAGATATTGCTAGCAACACTAACTTACACTAGATATTGCTAGCAACACTAACTTACACTAGATATTGCTAGCAACACTAACTTACACTAGATATTGCTATCTACTGGGTAGATAGCAACACCAACTTACACTAGATATTGCTATCTACGGTAGATAGCAACACCAACTTACACTAGATATCTACGGTAGATAGCAACACCAACTTACACTAGATATTGCTTTCTACGGTAGATAGCAACACCAAGTTACACCAGATATGGCTATCTACGGTAGATAGCAACACCAAGTTACATCATACATTGCTATCTACACCCGATATTGCTATATACGGTAGATAGCAATATCAACTTACACCAGATACACCTATCTACAGTAGATAGCAATATCAACTATACCAAATTATCATCATTTCCATGATTTTTTATTTGATTTTCAGGAACGGATCGAACTGTATTTTGTCGTATGAATACATCCAGAAATATGCGACGTAGAAACCACTGCGCAGATAACAAGGTATTAAATAAACAAGTGTTTTGGATTGAATATTATACTTAGATTGACACGTCATAGTTGATATTTCGTTTGGAAAAGTGAGGAATATGGGGACGGCGTAGAGCAAAACAGGGACAAGTTTTGAAGGATTAACACATTAACACACTTTAGATGGAAAAAACCTGGGGGGAAATAGTTCCAATAATTGTGAGTGTGGGGGTGATTTGCTCTTGTTCCTTGATCCGTTGGTCCGCCACTAGTGGTCCTATAACACGTACAGTTATAATAGCATATTCTAGACGTTACAAACTCTTATTGTAAATTACTCATATTCTCTCTTCTCTGGACATAATATTTACAAGTGAATAATGAAGGTTCGTCTTCAATTGACAAGCCTTTATTCGATGTCACACCTCATTTTAGAACGTACCAGTACCAGTAACATTAAACTTGTTATCATAATTCTTTCAGATGGTCCACATACAAGGTCGATTCATGTTGCCCGGTCATGCTGCAGCAGGCGGATTGTGCCCATGGAGTAGTTATGAGACCGTCTTTGTTGGACTATGTTCTCCTATAGATATCAATATGACTATACCAAATGAGATGTCTTGTTACAATACCTGTGTATTTACGACAAGACACAGTCTGGATATGACCATTAAACACGCCGATGACAGGTAATCTTAATACTTTCCACGAGGCTATTAGTTGAATACCAATACAAAACAGATTTGTCAGAAACCTTACCTAACTCTCAAAGTCTTATCTCCATAATTACTAAACCAATACTAGGCATGTTTGTACTTATTTTAATGCATTTTTCATGGTAATTCCAAATATGGTTATACAATAACGTTGACATTTTAAAAACATTTTGTGAAATTTTGATTAAAGTGTTATCAAAATAACCATCAGACACAAAAATACACTTTTAAATTTCTTAAAATTTCCTCGAAATTAAATCTAGATTTTAATAATTTGATTTTCAACATTTAAAAACGCCGACTCATTATTTATTTTTAGGTCTATCGACGAATTCAGCAATTGTTATGTTTTGTTAATAAAAAATGCCAATCAACTTATTACAAAAAAGACCGATATTTTATCAAAATAGCTGACACAGTAAAAAACACACCATCACGTATCATTACAATAATTATTAACAAATTGTTTATGTAAGCCTATGTGTTTGCTTATTATTTGTGTACATTTCCAACCATAGATGGCTTCACTTTCAGTTCAGAATATTGTTTCTTATTTCAAACTATATCAATAACATCAATATTGTTTTGCTTGATACAGCGTGTTGTTTCATCTGGGTAATGAATGCGAAGATCTTGAAGGCAGTTCTTGGTATAGGCTGATACATCCTGATGACTTACAAGAGGCTACAGATTATCATACAAGAAGTAGGTTACATTTTCAAACGTAAATTTAATATATGTTTATTAATCCACCTGTAGATAAATTCTTCTCAAGTTTAACAAGAATACATAGAAATAATAGGCATATACGACGGGTAATAAACACAAGACCTCGGATAAGGCAGTTGCCAAGCAAGCAACAGATCCTGGGTTCGATTCCCGGGCGAGATCGTTTCCCCATAATTGTCTCTTTTCTATCCTCGACGGTGAACCTGTTTAAAATATTTATAATTTAACAAGAATACAGAAATTGATACAAGTGACTTAAACAAGTATTTCAATCTTCTTTTAACTTATTTGCTGATGTGCGCCTCCATCTTTGTCGTTGTCATGTGTCTCACACTTCAGATTCTGATGAGTCATGATGATCCACTCTTCCCTTGGCAGCTATCGAAGACAACCATTCTCTTTAATGCTTTACGAGGATTGTTTTTCTCTCACAAACTTATGCCGGCGCATTTTAAACGCCATTCGTTACCACGTCTCTTAGATTACCTCAATATCAAGAACACCAATTTTCACTCATTGACTCTCGGAAACCTTGTAAATATACTCGTCCTCATAGCTTTCCCTTTACGATTAATACCTTTTCTCAAACATGCTACGTTCTAATCTAAAGTAGAACCAAAAAGATTCAATTAATGTACGTGTTTTGTTTCTTTCTTTCTTTCTTTCTCAGTTTTACAATCGAGTGTTAACAGTTACGACAAATGTATGGTAGTTGTGCGATTGTTGCGATCTGATCTTATCAATTACATCCCAGTTTGTATTATTGGCTGGATAGACAAGGAATATACGTCATCACTGCAAGAGGAAGACACACAGGTAGCAACAATAACATGTCAAAACCAGGTTATTAGGTGAATACCATGTTACTAGTCCTCATTTCTTGTTGTTGTTGATGTTGATGTTGCTGTTGGAGCTGCTGTTGCTGCTGTTGTCAATGTTGTTGTTATTGTTTGTTTTGTTGCTGCTGCTGTTGTTGTTGTTGTTGCTTGTTTTTATTGGTGTTTTAGCATGTATTGCTATTGTATGTAAGATACAAAGGCTCGTAAGAATGACGTTTTACCACACATGTTGCCTTTCTAAACAACATGCTGATGTATGTGAAGTTAGATCAATCCACTTTTGCAGACGATTTATCCCAAACCATCTCTTCTTATTTACCATGTTTACAGGGAAGACGAAGTAGTCATGTACAAATCGATGCAGAATTTCTTTGAATCGGCTACCACACAACCTTCTTCACCGTCACCGTCAAGTTGTTCAACGAATAGACCCGATTTTAGGATATCACCAGACGAATCTTGCGGCATGTGTTTACAAACTGACAACATGCTTGATCACCAGCATCATCAACAAGATCAACAAGACCTCGGTTGGAATAATAATTATCTCATACCTGTGGATCAGCACAATGCGAAGTATGCAACAAGTTTCTCATACACAGAGGATGGGTTACTAGCCTATGAAAGGTTTCGACACGAACCTTCTGAGTTTGAATGGCAAGCGTTGCAAGAAAATCCAGGAGCAACTGTGACAGGGTTGATGGAGAGTGTGAAAGATGGTCACAATGTTTCAATGGGTGACATGCAGTGCAGATATCAATGTTTGTTGCGGGACAATAGCAGCATAGAGCATCGACCAAGTTTAACGCAATCCAGCAAATCTTCCTTATCCGCCGACAAATCTTTAACAGAACGATTGACTTCCCTTCCCGCGCTACGACGAGCTGTCCTCAAATGGGCCAATAGGCTGAAAATAAAGCAAGAGTACCTGTCGTCACCAATTAATGACGAAAACAATTTAGTTGTTTTAAAGAATGTTTTAAAGAATGAATCAAACGGTGACTTGAACACGTACAAACAAAGGTGGTCCGCGCATGCAATGTTGCCCTCGTGCGTGTTTCATCAAGACAATGTGAGCAATGGAGAGATGTCACCGAATAACTCATCTGGTCGAGTTGCTGAAGTTGCAAATATTGCAATGTTTACTGATACAAGTACCTCAAACGAGCTTTCATCTGGTGTGATTACCTCGTACGACTTAAATTTATCGGGGTCCGTATCCACTTCGAGTTGTGCTAAATATCGGAGCGAGCCAATATTATCAACGACCAAACCGCTAGATCACAAAGGCATTGAAGTGTCAATAAGGACGGCTTCACCTACAGTTAGCAGACACTGTTCTAAGCTGTCGAATGAAAAACGCGATTGTGCCGGTATGAAGATACACAACCGGACAAAGAACAGCGATGGCGGTCATGAGTCTCTTGAGAATGCAGTGGGTCAGGCCATTGGGATGCTGTCTTCAGACCAATTACATCTCCTGGATGAAGTAACAACATCTTTGATTTGCAGGTCTAATGCTTCTTGAGGATAACACTAAAACACACGCCCATATCAAACCTTTTTGATTGTTTTTTTTGTCTGTTCCCACAAAGTTGTGTTTAACAATTGCAGACAAAGTTATTCTACCTTTTAACAAAATTAACACCCGAAAGCACGAACCATTTCTTCAGTGCAATCTTTAATGACAGACATTTAAGAAAAACACATCCGTATAAAATGGTTGCAACATTCACACGTTTAAACTTAATGTACTTTGAATCTTTGAATTAATATTATCGTATTATATGATTTTCATATAAACAGATGTGTATAAAGAGAAATATAAATGTCGTCAGTATACAAAACGGGTAAACTTTGATCGATTACGACACTACGACAGTACAATTTATCTTATCGACATTTCTTAAGTGACATTTGTATGTCTTACTAAATAGTATAGATGGGGTGACAGCAATGTTTATCAACAAAAGCAACGGTCGAAGGGACTGGACTGTCGCATATGACCAAACACTGTCCACTATCTATTGCCCTTTATAATACTTTGGCGCGAGTTTTAAAAGCACGGGTCCTAAACAAAACGGGAAGCACGCGCATATCTGCCGGCCGGGCAAAGAGCGATGGCCTATCTGCCGACCAAATGCTTGGTATGACATCACCTGGCACCTCATCTATAGGGAACGCTTCAGAGAAGGGATTCTATTTCATCATGATTCATACGTAATTACAAGAGACTCTTAAAATACCTTACTTTTCCCGTTTTAATTCTGAAAATTATGCTTATTCATACAATATTTATCTTTCCCGTGAAGTGCACATAAACGTTGAAAGTCATGTGCTTCTGACCGGATTCGAATCAGCAACCTTTAATACATGCGCGACATACGCTCTTACAGGGTGACCCAAAAAATGTTAACACATAAGATATCTTAAAAGGACAGGAACACACGGGTATAATCTTGATGTATTATGAAAGCTGAGTAAATAAGCTTTCATTTGCATTTTTTGCGTTCCAATGTGTTATTTAGAACGGGAGATATGCTTCAGCAAATATGAGGAAGCAAAATCGGCTTGGTCCAATCCTCTCAGTATGAAAGTAAAGCTTTTAAAATGCACGAAGCAAGAAGCAACATGATTAAGTCACACACACACATCAGTTAATCTCTTCTTTGTTCTTTTCAACGCATTCTTTCGATTCTTTTCAAGCTTAAAAGACATAAATAAATATATTCCACATAAATTATAGGTATTTTGTCATGAGTTCAAGTTCTATACTCTTTTTCCATGTGCAATGGGTAGCTGTTAGTAAAGCAGTCTTTAAAATTGAAATTGAAACATTTCATGTTCTTTGTTGAAATGGTCCATCCAATTAAATAAATTAACTAATATTGCACTGAAATAAAACTAGTAGGCCTATTGCACTGAAATTAACCATAAATCAAAATACCTATAATCTATGTGGAATATATTTATTAATTTTGAATTTGCCAACATCAAAGCACCTGGTCAGGAACTTTTGTGTTAGGTGTACACTGCAAAAACTACAGAACACATCGACGCGTAGAGAACATGTCAAGAACATGTCAAGAACGCGTCTGGACGTGTTCAAAAAATGTAACAGATTTAGAGCATGTTCCTGGCCGTTACAGATGTGTTATTGATGTGTTCTAGAAATGGCCCTTGAACACATGCAGAACACATGGTGATGCGCAGAACACCTAGAGAACACATTAGAACATCTACAGAACATATCTGAACACATGGACATGTTCTCTATATCTGTTACATTTGGACGCTTCCGACACATCCTGAACCTGTGTAGAACACGTCGAAATGTCTGTGAAGCGTCTGATGTGTTCTGTAGTTTTTGCAGTGTATATGCTTATCTACTAAATCAAGAGTTCAAGTCTCAGTCATTCATTTCCGATGATCACGGTATCTGCCATCCATTCGATTGGAATTCAATTTCGGTACATCCCTGCTACACCAGCAAAAGATAAGGTAAGCCAGAAGCCTTAAAACAGTTTTTCAAAGTACTCCCCTCCTTAATCCATCATAGTCACCATATGCGACAAGTATATTCGGCCACTTCTGACCAATGGCATTCCAAACGCTATTACCTTTGTTTTCACAGCAGATTTTCGCAAGGGCCATGCTAAACTTCCTACAGATGGTCAGTCATTATGGTGACGCGTACATGATTAGGAAACAATCGATTCAAAACTGTTAAACAGGCACAGACATCGTCTCCGTAAGCGGGCTCTTTGGAAAATGTCATGATGTCATCGATTCTTGAACCCATAGTTGGTATTTATCCCAATGACATATGGAATTAAGGACATTCTCAAGATAATTCCTCCTTGTAAAATGTAACCTTTTTTGCTGCCAGAGGCACCCGATTTGGGGAATCAACAATAAAGAAATAGCCGACGTCTATATTTGTGACGTTTTATATAACATTGATTGTTGTTCTTCATTATTGTTGTTGATAGTCGGGGGTTTGTCTTGGGTTGTGCTTTTTGTCTTAAGTTCATTGATTTCATTCTCCTGTGCATTTGCTTTCGTGGTATTCGAAAGGAAGGATTCCTTCTGAGCTTTTTCGAAATCAGCAAATTTCTGTTGAATCTGTTAAGGTAAAATAAAATGAATGTTTATAATTAGTTACTGGTGGGATTATTGTAATCTTAAATAATTAAATGCCCACAAGCGCACTCTACATGCGCACATACACCTAGCACAAAAGTCCCTGACCAGGTGCTTTGAGGTTGGCTAATTCACAATATATAATAGGTACCAAAAATCTGAGATATGCTATAAATGAGCAAATTTCTTCTCCGCAGTTTGATACCTCATTCAACAAAATCGAATGGATACTTTTGAAGTCATGGCGATTTCAATGATCGCGCATAACAACAGCAAAGTTGCACTAGGTATAGGAAATCATTGATTTGTGTGACAGTTATGACAGTAATCACACACAATTCAATGAATACCTAGTGCAACTTTGCTGTTGTTATGCGCGGTCATTGAAATCGCCATAACTTTAAAAGTATCCATTCGATTTTGTTGAATGAGGTATCAAACTGCGGAGAAAGAAATTTGCTCATTTAATGTAAATCTCAGATTTTTGGTACCGATTATATATTTTGAATTAGCCAACCTCAAAGCACCTGGTCAGGGACTTTATGTGCTAGGTGTACACCTAACACAATGAGTCCCTGACCAATCGCTTTGATGTTGGCTAATTCAAAATCATTAATCGGTACCAAAAATCTGAGATATACATTAAATGGGCAAATTTCTTCTCCGGCTTTTGATACCTCATTCATAAAGATCGAATGGATACTTTTAAAGTTATGATGATTTCAATAACCACAAGTAACGACAACAACGTTGCACTAGAATTGGTTTCCTATGAGATATCATTGATTTGTATTGTGCACTGTGTGCTATCTGAACCAGTCAGGTATGGGGATGAATGGGTAACAGGCATGGGCATCGAGGGAGTCGGTACACACATACATTTTCAATGCGCGTAATCACACACTACATTATGCAAGGATATCCCAATTGATACCCAATTTTATTGCAAGAATTGTTTTGGTATATGTGGTCGATTAAACAATCATAACATCAACAATATCCACTAGATTTTTACGAACGAGGTATCAAACTACGGCGGAGAAGAAATTTGCTCATGAAATGTATATCTCAGATTTTTCGTAACGATTATTAGTTTTGGATTAACAAACAACAAAATTGGTATTAAGTGTATTTGTTGTAGAGTATATGAATATGAAAATCAATTTTACAATGTGTTGTTGCATGCAGCAAATAAGCTTGTTTAAATGCATTTAAACGAGGCTGATATTATTTTACACCTTTAGACATCAGTAATTTGACTTACTCGTTTATTATTACGTCTCAATCTGTATAGTGCTAAGATGACAAAACCCATCAAACAACCGCATATTATGCACCCAATAATAAGGCAATACAATTGTACTTGATCCACTAGTTCGTAACTTCCCGCGATGTTAGTTTTGAACTTTTCCACCACTTCGTCTGGCATTTCTCCATGCTGAAATAATATACGAAAACGTAGGAAATAACAAAATGAATACCGGTATTAAAGATACGGATATCCTATTGGCGACATTGGTACGACTTTTAATCAAAAAAGGAAAGAAGAAACGTTTAAGAAAAGTATGGATTAATTGAATGAAAGATGGAATCATTCAATGAAAGATGGAACCATTCAATGAAAGATGGAACCATTCAATGAAAGATGGAATCATTCAATGAAAGATGGAATCATTCAATGAAAGATGGAATCATTCAATGAAAGATGGAATCATTCAATGAAAGATGGAATCATTCAATGAAAGATGGAATCATTCAATGAAAGATGGAATCATTCAATGAAAGATGGAATCATTCAATGAAAGATGGAATCATTCAATGAAAGATGGAATCATTCAATGAAAGATGGAATCATTCAATGAAAGATGGAATCATTCAATGAAAGATGGAATCATTCAATGAAAGATGGAATCATTCAATGAAAGATGGAATCATTCAATGAAAGATGGAATCATTCAATGAAAGATGGAATCATTCAATGAAAGATGGGATCATTCAATGAAAGATGGGATCATTCAATGAAAGATGGGATCATTCAATGAAAGATGGGATCATTCAATGAAAGATGGGATCATTCAATGAAAGATGGGATCATTCAATGAAAGATGGGATCATTCAATGAAAGATGGGATCATTCAATGAAAGATGGGATCATTCAATGAAAGATGGAATCATTCAATGAAAGATGGAATCATTCAATGAAAGATGGAATCATTCAATGAAAGATGGAATCATTCAATGAAAGATGGAATCATTCAATGAAAGATGGAATCATTCAATGAAAGATGGAACCATTCAATGAAAGATGGAATCATTCAATGAAAGGTGGGATCATTCAATGAAAGGTGGGATCATTCAATGAAAGATGGAATCATTCAATGAAAGATGGAATCATTCAATGAAAGATGGAATCATTCAATGAAAGATGGAATCATTCAATGAAAGATGGAATCATTCAATGAAAGATGGAATCATTCAATGAAAGATGGAATCATTCAATGAAAGATGGAATCATTCAATGAAAGATGGAATCATTCAATGAAAGATGGAATCATTCAATGAAAGATGGAATCATTCAATGAAAGATGGAACCATTCAATGAAAGATGGAATCATTCAATGAAAGGTGGAATCATTCAATGAAAGATGGAATCATTCAATGAAAGATGGAATCATTCAATGAAAGATGGGATCATTCAATGAAAGATGGAAACATCGGACTCAATCACTAAAAGATAGATTCATTCAATGAAAGATGTGTTCGGACTCATTTACTAAAAGATGCCAATATTCAGTAGAAGACATAATAAAAAAAGGAAAGATGAAACGTTTAAGGAAATATTGATCAATTCAAGGAAATATCGAATTATCCAATGGAAGATGAAATCATTCAATGAAAGATGTGTTCGGACTCATTTACTAAAAGATGCCAATATTCAGTAGAAGACATAATAAAAAAAGGAAAGATGAAACGTTTAAGAAAATATTGATCAATTCAAGGAAATATCGAATTATCCAATGGAAGATGAAATCATTCAAGGAAAGATAGATAGAATCATTCAATGAAAGATAGAGGACGATATAATCATTCAATGAAAGATAAAATCATCCGAGGAAAGATATAAATCATTCGAAGAAAGATGAAATCATTCTAAGGAAGATGAAATCATTCAAAGGAAGATGAAATCATTCCAGGAAAGATGGAATAATTCAAGGGAAAGCATTAAAGCAACGAATACAGTAGCATAACTAAGGGTCTTCAATTTGGCAGGGGGAATGAGGGGAGACAGGTCTGTGATCGGGGGATGGGGCATAACCGACAATTGTTTGTATAATTATAATACATAGAGTTTTTCATTTCAGGGGGGGGGGGGGGGGTATCAGGGGACAAGCCTTCTGGCAGGGAGGGAGGGGATTCCACCGTCCCCTAGTTACGCCCCTGAACGATGAAAGCATTCAAGAGCCGGTAGAATCTTGAATGTACAGAAATATTAAGAAATAGAAGGCTTGTCCCCTGATGCCCCCCAATAGTGCTTTTCTATTGCATGCTGGGATTGCATTGAAGCAACCTCTGATCCGAGATAATCTTACCGTTTCTATCCACAGCATAGGATAATATTGAGAAGGAAGGCCACTTGTTTGGCTAAAAGAAGTAGAAATAATCAAAACATTTAGAACCGTAATACATCTTACACTCAAAATGATTATAAATCAGGTTTCAAGTTATACTAACGAGCACATTCTTTTTGCTTTGCTTGTTGTTTGATTTGAAATAGCTGGTCAGTTTATCTGTATATGTATACATTGTTTTTATTCTAAGATAGTTTTAGAAAAGAACAAGCTAACAATGTTTTTCAACCTACTTTAAGTCACTTTGACCATCTTTAACCTGTTTCACCAACATGATTTTTTGTTGTTGACATTTTATGCTAAATGGGTTATATTTTGCATTAATGACAATAGCAAGCGTTTTAACATGCAACAAATCACTCAACCTTTCGAAAGTGTTTAACGGTAACACTTGGACCATTGGACACAGTGGCATGACGAGGGCCTTCAATTTGAGGGGAGTATGTGGGGGGGGGGGGCGGGAGCATGCCTGTGATCAGGGAATCATAATCGGTTATTTTTTGTTAGTATATATAGAGTTAGCCATTTCATTTGGAGGGGGGGGGGGGGCATCGGGGGAGCCTTCTGGTAGGAATGCCCCCTGCCCCCTCTAGTTACGCCATTGCTTGGACATAATTCCGAATAATATGACAAATTATAATACCATCGTTTAGATTTTCTGATCAACATTGTGTGCATATGTAAGAAGTTCTTCATTAATGATCCTCCCTCTGAATCTTTGCTTAGCTAACCTACAAGATTTGAACTTACAAGCTTTGAAAATCGTTACAAGCTTTACTTTTCATTATCGACATGATCAAGAATTCATCTTACCGGATACCGGATATCTCTTCCATGTATATGTTGATCTGAACTCTGTGGTCAAATATGTAAGGCATACCCATAATCTGTTGATAAGAGAATTAAAATGGGCTATTCTAGTGGAAATCCACTCACACCTGCTATCATGCCTTATAAGGAAGACATACCTTAATCTTCCGCACATAGATTTAATAATTATGAAGTCACCCCTGTAGGTAACTTAATTAGAAATTACTGTGACACCCTATGGGTAAGATTAATGTTATGTCTTCCAGGGGGTGTATGGATTTCAAACGGAATAGCCGGATGCAGCATCTAGTTAATAGAGTTGACAATTCAAAATATCTCGTAACTAATTTCTATTGAACAACTTCTTTTTAGATCTGTTAAGATTGATGGACCAATCCAACGTAAATCATATCAATTATGTGTGATTGTATTGGAATCCATGAAATATAATGTCCTGGGTATAATGTTCGCGAATCAATACACTATTCTTGTTTATCACGAATTCACTAACAGCAAGGAAGGATTCACTAACAGCAAGGAAGGATTCACGAACAACAAGGAAGGATTCACGAACAACAAGGGAGGATTCACGAACAGCAAGGAAGGATTCACGACTAAACAGCAAGGAAGGATCCACGAAATGTTCCTTTTATCATTGAAATAATGAGATCTGCGAAAATGTCATGCCTAAATAATGTGTCTTCTTTTACAATTGTGAACATATTTTGCTATTTCTTCTGTAGTGTTGGTTATAAATGTTATAATAGAAACATTTTAAAAATCTGTATGATCACATTTTGTCACACCGGTGAGAAAGGAGCCATAAGTCCCTAGTCCGGCGTCCATACACGGAATGAAGCGTGAAACTAGTGTTACGCGTTTTGGTGTGGTGCGGTGTTATAGATGTGTGCCATATACTTTACTGTGCAGGCCGGACTATAATAGCGCCAGGGGCTTATACAGTGGCGTAGCTCAGGGGGGGGGGGGGGGGGGGGCAGGGGCAAGACGGAAAAACCCATTTGTGCCCCCGCCCCCCAGCCCCTCTAAAAAAAATTAAAAAGGAGGAAAAAAAAGAAAATAGGAAAATAATGATAAAAGACCGAGGTGGCGGGCGGTTATGTGTTGGTATATTCAGCCCAGATAGTCAAATAAGGCAAAATAGTACATGTATTTTTTTGAACCTCAAGCCCCCCCCCCCCCCCAACCCCACTTACGTGAAATTCACGAGTTGGTGACTGGGAAAAATTTTGGGGCAACCTTTTACGAAAATTTCAGAAATCTTGCCCCCCACGAAAAAAATCCCAGCTACGCCACTGGGATTATATCTCCTTGTAAGCCGGTTATACCTTACTCAACTATAATGATTCTTACCGGTTCAATTCCCATATGGCTTTCGTGTTTTAATTTGTTGTGCTGTAAACCGTCAATTGAATTTTGTACTTCATCGGCGGCATATAAGAAATGCGGATGCGATAGCGCCATCGGTACACCTGTATAACACACACACAAACAAACCACTTTTCCATTATAAGTCATGCAACATATCAATGGTTTAGAGCCAAAAGGACCGATCTGCAATAGCTGCTATATGTAGAGATTGTATTTTCATAAAGGTGCACTTAGCACCAGAAGTTTATAACATGGCAATTAATATGACTACTTCTGAACAAAAGACTACAGGGTGTATCAGAAAGAACTGTACCGTGTTTCTAAAGTACATAAAAAATACAAAATGATTATTGTTTTAAATTTAATTACCTGCAATATAAAGGTGAACATGTTTCCTATGTTATATGTTAATTTCATTGAGATATCTCTTTTTGTTCTCGTGTGGCAAGACATAATCGAAAATCGATGAAAAACGTATTTTCAATTTCAATCAATCCTCACTACCACTTACCCAACATTTCAAACAATGTAGCCCACACCACATAAGCAATATTCAAAGCTCCCGCCAAAGAAAAGAAAGTTAAAACCACTCAAGCAGAACAAATCCTGGTTTACTATGTATCTCCAAATTTCACCCACAAAAGTATGCAAATAATACATAGTTATACAAGTGATGTGAAAAGTTGAGATATGGCGACCAAAAAAACCCGTCCTATATGGACAGATGGATATCTCAGGTAATAGTAATTTCACAGATTTTTTAAATTGATCATTTCGATCAAAATTGAAATCTACCATCTTTACAAGAAAGTCTGTATTTTCCATCAGAAATGTCCTATTTTCAAAATTTAAAATTCTTATGAAAGCTGGGCGTTTGCGCAAGATAAATGTGAAAACGGTTTGAACAATATCAATCGAATTCCTACCGTAATAAATCATATTGCCTCGGTACAGTTCTTTCTGATACACCCTGTATAATGCTCTGAATTACATTTTGATTACAAATTGCTTTACATAATAACATGTATAAACAACCCCATCTGCCAGCTATTACAGATAGGGCCTTATGGCACTAAAGCCCTCGATATTTCAGTTGCCATTACGTCAATTCAAAATTTACTATAACTCGGCCTAGCAGAATATGAAACATGGAAACTAGTTTTGGCATAATGAGGTACCTTCTAAGGTGTGGCATTATGGCAAAAGATTTTATATAATTGAGTAGATACTTTTGAAGTTATGATTGTTTGTACGAGTAGGCCTACATCAAGCGTCAGAGGTTGCTTCAATGTATTCCCAACACCTGATTTTCATTAAAATGTACAAAAATATCATGGTCCATTAAGGGAACAAATAATTGAGACTTTTCATGTTTCAATATATGAATTGGGTTTTTATTTCTCAATACAATGATACAAAACAAGTTGAAAAGTCTCAATTATTAGTTCCTCTAATGGACCATGATGTTTCTGTACATTTCAATGCAAATCAGGTGTTAAATTGTATCCATGGCCATCGTCACAGTGCACAGTGCTTTTCTACTGCATGCTGGGATTACATTGAAGCAACCTCTGATCAAGAGTTAAGATATCATATTATAGTTGTAGTAATAATGATGTTGTCGCGTCGGGTCGTAATCCAGAAATAATGGGTGGATTCTCTCAACAAAATTGGGGAGAATAGTTTAAAAGCTTTGTGTTGGATTTGTATGAGATTTACCTAATGAAAGGATAAACACATGCATTAGTAATATCAAACGACCAACAAGCAGGTTGACATTAAAGGAAGGTGTTCCGATTGCTGGCCCAATGTTCAACTTTACGTTTTCTATTCTACATGAAGAGTCGTCCTTAAAATAGTCGTATTCCAAAGTTTGAATTCCATAACTCCAATGGTTCATATTTTAGAAGCACAAGGTGACATGTAATTTTCCCATTGAGTAGTACACAAACTGGCGGGTTTTTGGCAATAATTCACTGCATTTTGGCATATAACGTCTAAATGAAACATATTTTGAGTTTCTTTTGATAAAAAAATATGTTGATGGGCAAAACAAAAAAAATCGGAACATCCACCTTTAAATTGACTAAACTATTAGCTTGGACTGTGTTTGGACACGCTGCATACACCACTCACCCATTGCACAAGCGCTTATATTGAATAAACCCGTCGGTGGACAAGAAGCATCACTCGAACAGAATCCTGCGTTTGGTGGATACTCTGTAGGGTTGGCGTATACAGTCTCTGGCATATGGAAATGAAGTAATGGTATACCTTCGTAGCTAGCAGTGGTGTTATCGTCGTGTACATAAGGAATAGATCTGTAACGAATAACATGATATTGCTATAGATGAACCATGGTAATTCTCTTTATGTAAACTGTAACATATCGATTGCTGCGTAAACCAGTTCACGATAACAACAAATTTTAACGAGAAAACTATGATCGTTTTATCCAAAAAGGGTGCACGTTTCTCATAAAATAGACGTCCTAAGATTATTTTTACACTTACATGAATTATCATGGACATAGAGAATGGTATTGTATGGCATCTCAACTTTCTCATAGACTCAAGTTGAACAAACACCAATTTTGAAATGTTGTCTTTTAAAACTTTTGCTATTGTTATATTTTTGTTGTAATTTGAATTGCCCCGAATTCCGAGATACCTGAGTATAAAACAAGTGTAACATATCTTTGTGCAATTCTGTACATGTTATTAATATAACATGCTTAATGTGCTTGCTTGTGGACAAACTGTTTGTAACACTTTTCTTTGAAAGGCTACTATTTTGTAACTAGGGCTTGCATTTCAACGTCAAAGATATATACTCGTACAGATATGAAGGTAAAATCCCAATCTTATTTTTTCTATTTTAGCGCCCACAAAATGGGATTTTTTTGGCAACAACACAAAACATATACCTACACAAATACAGATTCAGAGTATTACAAATGCATATAAATTAGTATAAACTTCAATGTAATATATACACCTAACACAATCCCGGACCAGGCGCCTTGATGTTGGCTAATCCAAAATCAATAATCAGTATCAAAAACCTGAGATATACATTAAATGAGCAAATTTGTTCCCCGTAGTTTGATACCTCGTTTATCAAAATCGAATGGATACTTATAAAGTTATGATGATTTCAATAACCACGACTAACGACAACAAAGTTGCTCTAAAATTGGTTTGCTATGGGATATCATTGATTTGTATTGTGCACTGTGTGCTATCTGAACCAGTCAGGTATCTAGATGAATTGGTAACAGGCATCGACAGGGAGTCTGTACACACACATTTTCACTGCGTAATCACAGCCTTCCTGGATTTCAGTAAAGCCTTTGATACGGACGGGACGGTTTGTTATCACTTGCATGGGAGTTAGGTATTCGGGGCAGTGTGTGGTAAATTATTAGTAGTCTATAGGCCTATATGAATGTTCAATCTAATGTTAAGTTTGGTGATCTTATTACAGATTTTTTCGAGGTGGAAGAAGGTGTGAAACAGGGATGTGTACTTTCACCAATTTTATTCTGCATTTACATAGATGAATTAGCTAGGCTCATAAGGAAAGAAGGGTTGGGGTTCGTACATGTAATGTTCAAACAGGATGTCTTTTTTGGGCTGATGATGTAGTTCTCATAGCAGATAACGCAGTCGAATTGCAAAGGATGTTAGACATTGCATCAACTTTCTCACGAACCTAGAAATAAGACTTCAAAATGGATAAATCTAAGGTATTGGTGGTAGGCAAACGTACAGATAAAACTAAACTCTGGAAACTAGGCAATCTATCGATTCCCGAGTGCGATCACTATAAATACTTAGGGGTCCACATAATCAAGATTTTTGTCTGATCACACTCATGTCAGTGAAGTTGTTAAGAAGGGCAATAGGTTGATCGCGTATATTAAATCGATCGTTGATAGTCACGATAATTTCAATCGGATTTGCTATGGTAATTTTCTTTGGAAATCCTTAGCGCTTACCTCTATTAACCATGCATGCTCAGTATGGACCTGTGGTAGCAAGGCAACAAAATAGAGAACTTGCAGCTACAAATGGCAAGATATATCTTGAAAGCACCCCGTATCACTTCGGGCGTAGCCCTCTACAGGGTGAGTCAAAAAAAAGTTTACTCAACTTCAGCGATTTTTCTAGAAAAAAGTATTCGTTTGTTTTCAAAACAATTTACTACGGTATAAAGACAAATCAATTAGCTTTAATATGAATTTTATCTGGTTTAGATTGGTTGAAGGAAACTTATTTTACGCTGTTTTGAATAAAAGTGACCAATTTAACGTCCGAACACGCTTCCAGATCTTGACCATTATAATTATTTCATAAGATACAACCAATAAAAAATTACAATACCGACAGCGAAAGGATCAATTCTTTTGTTATGAAATGATTAAAGTGTGGTAATTGTGTCATAAATAGGCCTTAAAGCTGTCTATTGTTTTAATCTATTAGGAGACAATTTTGAACAAGTCTATTGTCTACTTAATTCTTTTAATAAACAAGATGTGTAATGCTTTACATCATAATCCTAGTAAACATTATTAAGCTCGTTAAGCTTGAAATTAAAAACCGTGTTTTTGGTGAAAAAACAGCTCCTGTACAGAAATAGTCATATCTACTTAACGGTATCATCAAATAGCGTGATTTAATTTCCAGATGGTAGCAAAGAAATGGCGCAATCATTTAAAGTTTTGTTTGCCTTGATTTTGTGGTCAGAAATATTTTTTTTTCAATTTTGTCAATTAGGGTAAACTTTTTTTTACTCACCCTGTATGGCGACTTGGGGTGGAACCCCATCGCCTCCCTTCAAGATGTTCAGAGAATTAAGTATCTTTCACGACTCTCCAATCTAGAGATGCACCGTTGGCCAAAACTGCGACATGGACCATATCAGGTACAAATGGTTGTCGTCGATTAGAGATACGCTTAAAAGGTGCGACATGGAATACATTATTAATGACACCTCCACAAGTCCACGCTGGGTTAACTCATTTAAGCGCATAAGATTGTCTGTCAATTGGAAGACTATCTTTTAGACAAAACTGATTTCGTTGAGAGAGAGTCTAAAATTAAAAGCGCGATCAAACACGCTTCCATTGGAACATAGATAGAATACATAAATGGTCTTCAAATAATAAGGATGGTGAATGTATGCTTTGTAATGATGATTCAGTGGAAGATTTAAGACATTTCTTATTTACATGTAGATCACTGAATGAGATACGGTTCGAGGAATATCTCAAACTAGAAAATAACCTATGCAACAATGGTTTTAGTGATGTTTGACTGGAATTTATTATCAGTAAATCTGGACTCAAAATTGTATATAATGCTCGGTTGTCCAATTAATATCACCACGCCTTACAGACACACTAAAGATGTCCGTTCTGCATATGTTATCCTTGACCACTTCTGCAAATCATACCTTAAACGTGCGTGGGCTGTTAGATGTTATATCATGAACTCAAAGTGAGTCTATTGAGACTATTGTATACATGACTATATAATAATTATTAATGTTCTTTTGTTTTGTCAATTATTGTATGTATATATTATGAACGCACCGTCGGGTAGACGAGTGCTACTGTTGTAAAAGTGTATGTTCAAATAAATAAATAAATAAATACAAACACTAAGCAATGATATCCCATAGAAACCCAATATTTCAGTGCAATTATTTGTTTGGTATAGTTGTGGTCATTGAAACAATCGTAACATCAACACTATCCACTCGATTTTTATGAATGAGGTATCAAACATGTCAAACTATAACGGACAGGCAATTTGCTCATTAAATGTATCTCAGATTTTCGTACGGATTATTGATTTTGGATTAGCCAACATCAAAGCACCTGGACCTGGTCCGGGACTTTTTGTGTTAGGTGTACGTCAAAAGACGTAACATGATCGGTAAAAACTGTATTGAATGTGATATTAACTTTGCTATTATTTTTATTATTATATTCAAGTTATAGCTTGCAACGACTGAAAAAAAACCCCATTTACAAATACAGAACATACAGATTACGAATTACAGATATACATAATGGCCTACGCCTACAAATGATATGGTAAAGATAAATAATCACATAAGCTTCGTATAATATGAAAATGCATCAAAAATGCCTAACATGATTAATGCAATATGCACTGAATGTGAAATTTACTTAAGATGGTTTGAGACAATGTCCCATTTCCCAAGTTTTAAAGGCCTGTATTGAAGGCTTAGATTTTAAACTAACTAAATGAACCTTAATTATAGCCAGATTCGGGTACATATAAAAATATCATGTTTTAGGAACACGTAACCCATCAGGATCATGTCATGTCATATGTGGGATGGAGAACCTGCAACCCCTTTTCCACCAGGGGAATTTTGCACACGCAACTGCTGGAGAGTCATGCACGTCACATACCTGCACATAACCGGGTTAAATACGTGAAGAGTATCCTCCGGTTGAATGTCCGGATGAAAAAATGTGCCTGCATCTGAAAGTTGAGTCAAACAGAAGGCAGTTGTGATATAAAATGGCAATGATCCCCGACATCTTTTTATGTATGTTTCCTACATTTATCCGGATGTCAGGATGTGATAGTATCAATTGAGGAGTTATTATACACCTAACACAAAAAATTCCAGACCCATTGCTCTGATGTTGGCTAATCCAAACAAATCTGAGATGTACTTTAAATGAGCAAACGTCTTCTCCGTAGTTTGATATCTCATCCATAAAAGTCGAGTGGATAGTTTTAAAGTTATGATGGTTTAAATGACTATAAATATAAACGAAGACAAAGTTGCACTGAAATTGGTATTCTATGGGATATCATTGCTTAGGCCTAAAAAAGAAGAAGTTTGATTGTCCTAACCCGACCAACCCTAAATACATCGCCGACCCTGAATATTTTTTATTATTTTGAGGGAGGAAAAAATAAAAAAAATAAAAATTACAACAAAATATATAAAATTTGAACAAAGTATTGAAGTTTCTGGCTGTTTGCTTTCATTTTCGGCTATTTTAAGTCCCCAAATCAAGTGATTTAAAAAAAGAAGAAAAAAAAGAAGAAAGAATCCCGACCGACCTACCCTATTTTTTTTGGTCATGTTAGGCCAATCAAACCATTTTTTGGGCCTTAGTGTGTGATTTAACGCATTGAAAAGGTGTGTGTAAAGACTCCTTGTCATGCCTGTTACCCATTCATCCAGATACCTAACTGGTTCAGATAGCACAGTGGACAATACAAATCAATGATATCCCGTAGGAAACCAATTCTAGTGCAACTTCGTTGTCGTTAATCGTGGTTATTGAAATCATCGTAACTTTAAAAGTATCCATTCGATTTTGCATGAATGAGGTATCAAACTACGGAGAAGAAATGTGTTCATTTAATGTATATTTCAGATTCTTGGTATAGGCCTACCTATTATTGATTTTGGATAAGCCATTATCAAAGCACCTGGTTTACTGTGTTTCCGGTTACGACTGTAACACAAGTTAACCCCCCGCCCCCCCCCCCCCCCCCCCCACCTCCTAACGGAATGCCTTATGATGAAAATCAAAACAAATATTTAAAAATTCCTTAAATTTGAAGCAGATTTCCATTGTGATTTAGTTCTGTGATGGTTTTAATACAGACAACGGAGATGTATGAGTCCAGGAAAGTCTTTCCTGACAATCAAACGTCATTATAAGAGAGAGACAAATGAGTCAAATTGAAAAAGATGACATAATATTGCTTCAAAGGTATTATTTAGCCAAATAAGAGAAACAGTTGAGATGAATAGTTCAAGTACTCCAGTAATCCATCCTATGGGAAGGCCTATACATGTACAGCGTGTCCCAAAAAACTGGGTTCAAAAGTTTGCGAGCTTACAACTAAAAAAGTAGGATTATAGATAGTTTATATTTAGGGATATTACACAAAATATACCTGACCTTAATTGGTTAAACTCTGTAATTAATCCAATATAAACTTTTTGAAATACAAAGATTTTAATAGAGCGTGGTCAAAACCCACTTGTCCCACTTTTCAAGGAACACCCCGATGCACATTGTTGTGACTTCGTCATTGTTTTGCCTTTGGATTCATTCTTTACAAATAAAATTATCTTGGTCATATACCAATAATACAAGTTCATTATTTACATAAACATTAAAAAAATGTTCTTTGTTATAGTCCGAGTTATTGTTTCTTTCGGAAAATCAACCCCATGCCGGGAATACTGCACATAGCGCACAGTTTCATGCAACGCACGGATGGTTTATTCCTTAAATCGGGACAAATGGGTTCTGACCACTCCCTCTATTCAAATCTTTGTATTTCAAAAAGTTTACATTGGATTAGTCTTCAAATTTACCCAATTAAGGTCAGGTATATTTTGTTTGATATCCTTAAATATAAACTATCCATAGTTTCTACTTATTTCGTTATAAGCTCGCAAACCTTTGAACCCAGTTTTTTGGGGGGACACGCTGTACGTGCAATTGTCATCGTACCTGTGCCATTGATCATATTAGCATATTCATCGTTCCACCATGGTAAGGAGAACTCGCCGTTAAATTGGAGGACCGTGTTGAGTAATGTTGTATCATTTTCTCCAGTATGGATCGTGTAGATGTCAGAGCTGTAGGTATTATTTTGCTGTGAAAACACATTACGGTGGTATAAAATATTAAAAGAAATAGTTAAGAATTCTTGAAATGAGTATACGTAAAAGAGTATAAGAAACATTCTAAATGCTTTATGAGTTCAATGGGCTATTCCAGATAATAATGACGCCCCCCCCCCCTATAGAGGACATCAGAATTCCAGACTTTTTCCCCCACCAATTTTTCAATGGAATTCCATACCTTTTTGGCACATGTTCTTGGAATTCCAGACCTTTTCACAATTTAGACCCCCTACAGAGGACATCGGAATTCCAGACTTTTTTCACTCCATATTTTTTTTGAAGTTTGATCTGGAATTCCATACTTTTTTTGAAGTTTGATCTGGAATTCCATATACTTTTCATAAAGGGAGTCATGGAATTCCGGACTAAAAAAACAAACTTGTCCTCTATAGGGGGGGGGGGGGGGGGGGGGGGTCATTATTATCTGGAATAGCCCAATAATTCCATCGAGATTGTTGGTGAACAGTGTACGAGACGGTTTATTTTAAACATAGTTGGAGATGAATGATTATAATTGGATTTAGCATTTGAGTTAACACGAGATGTTGAATATTTATGCTTTTTTACATCAACACTGCCCAAAACTAATGTTACATTAACACTTTCCACGCGGCTATTGGTTTTATATTATACAAAACAAGATTTTTCAGAAACCCTTCCCACCTTTCAACATGTTCAAGGTCTATCTCAAGGATTACTGAACCAAAACTAGACATGTTTGTACTTATTTCAATGCATTTCTCAATTCTCATAGTGATTCTGAATACTGTAATGAAATTCAATAATGTTGACATTTGGATATCATGTGCAAAATTCACTTGTTCACAGATGCCTCCAAATGTTCTCTCAAAGAGATCATATACCTCTGTCCAAGATCCTTGATGTTAGGCCATTACAATCTTTACCAACTCCGATTTGTTTGCTTATTGATTATTAATTAAAGACAAAATAGGTGTCTAAAAGTGTTATTTTCCATGTCTTTGATTCCTGTTCACAATCTTGTAGTCAAATGGACTAAGATGAGAAGGCTACTGTGGACAATCCGATTTTGCACACGTTATTGTTAACGGTCCATATTTCATTAACGAAATGAGCTAAGTCTTACGTGTTTGGCCCAGTAATGCTTAATAGCCCCTGCTTTGATAAATTGTAAACAGATTTACCAAATTGTATTAGTATAGCTACAAATGAGTTAACTTTGTTTTGAACCACCCTGTATTAAAATATGATTGCAACAAAATATACACACCCCAAGAAGTAATCCGAATTCATCCGATGATATCATATCTTTTCCAATCAAGGACTGCAGTTGATTTAGCAACGGATCTCTGTAGCCCCATAATAAATCATTCACGGAAATCGTTGTAAAGACATCTTGGTTGTGAATCTGTGCTATGGCTGCTATTGCAAGGCGAGCCCACCAAGATTCGTACTTAACGTTTGCTGCTGAGGTCTGTTAAGAAATATCATACAAATACAAATTATAGGCTACTTTAAAAAGCAATATTATATGATCTTTTTCAATTTTTTAACTATATTTTTTTTGTCTTACAATGACATTTGACGTATCAGAAAAGACTATCTTGACTGTGTATTTTGCCTGAAAACCCATCACAGAATAAATCATAATGAAAATCTGCTTCCAATTTAAGGAATTTTTCAACGTATTTGTTTCGATTTTCATCATAAAGCATTCCATATTATAGCCTATAACACATACAAATATTCCTGTCATTTGATTGGTGGATACTACATCATGTAACATCTGTTGGTAGATAGCCGCCATGATCTTTCTAGGAGTTCAAGTGTGTCCTCCCTGCGCAGAACGATAACATGGTTGCGACTTTTATAAAAAAAAATCAACAGCGCCCTCTTCCGGCAACATCATCTGAAGTATAAATAAAATCTGAGACGTTCACAGCGTGCAGCAGCGTATCTCCCGGGGTCAAGGGGGCAGAGTGCCCCCCTCCCAGACGGCTTTGACCGGGAAGGCCAGCTCAAACTACCAGGCTAAAAAAATCGAAGAGAAGGGAAGAAGAGAGGGAAGAGAAAAGGGGAAAGAAAGGAAAGAGAGGGGAAGGAAGAGAGGGAAAGTGAAAGGAAAAAGGGATTTACTTAATTCCCATCTAAATGATAACTTTGCCCCTTGCCCGGTTTGATGATGGGCAATTTAGTATAAAAATGGCAAATGTTCTCGCGCTATGCGCGAATTTGTCCAGGAATATCATTAGGCCTATAATAGACAAGGGCGTCCCCAGACCCTTTTCATTTGGGGGTGGGGGTGTAAAGGTCATCAATTGCCGACAGAGCCATTTGTGCCGACAATAAAAAATTTCGGCTCGCTTCGCTCGCCGGAATTCATACACGCATATTTTAGTGAGGACTATAATATGGTCAGGGGCGTCAATCCGTTTTCAGAAATGGGGGGACACAAATTTGATAATGATAATTGAAATGTCAAAATTGAATAGTTCGGGGGGGGGGGGGGGGCCAAGGGCGTATCCAGGACTGTTTTGATGGGGGAGGCCAAAAAACCTCAAGCCATCTTGTTAATCTTAAATATTGAAACGTTGGAACTAATACAAAGCGCGCAAAATTTGTGATTTTTAAAGGTTCTTTCTTTCTTTCTTTTTTCTTTTTTTTCTTCTTTCTTTCCCTTTTCCTTTCTCTTTTTAGGATGCAACGTCATTCGCTGGAATAAACAACCCAGCTGCGCAATTTTTTTACTTAATAGGGTCGAACTGGTGTTCACCGGGAAAAAATACCCTTTGCCCCCCCCCCCCCCCCCCCTGAAAAGACCCCAGATACGCCACTGAGAGCGTGTTTCTACTGGGGAAGATACCGTTAAGAATCGGTAAGTTTGGGTAATCCCAAAAACCTTCACAAACCAGGTTTGGTATACCGGTAAGAGCGCGTGTTTCTACTACTGGGGCACTGCAAAGTAAACGCTAAGATTAAACGCTAAGATTAATCGGTAAGTTTTTAATCCCCCCTGTTTCTACTCGCGAAAAGTTACCGGTGCGGTGGCATTATTTGGTCTTACAAAAAGTAAAATGTCGTGGCCCATCGACTAAGATCGATAAACTTAGCGGTAACTTTTCGCGACTAGAAACAGGGGGGATTAAAAACTGACCGATTGAAACTTAGCGTTTATTAGCGTTTACTTTTTGCAGTGCCCAGCAGAAACACGCTCAATGTGTATAATAACCCAGCGTGACACGGTTCACGGCACAAACCGCTAAGATTAATCGCCTTTCTGTTTCTATTGGGTTTCTTGGTTTGTGAAGGTTTTTGGGATTACCAAAAATACCGATTCTTAGCGGGTTCTGCCTGTTTCTACTGGGCAAACTTACCGATTCTTAGCGGTTTTTTCCCCAGTAGAAACACGCTCTAAGTCTCTAAGACACGTATCATAAGAACGCCCCCGAATTATAAGAACGTATGCTCCAACACAATGGGTATCACGAAATGTCTTATGGGGAGCACTTTTCTCGGGTTTTACACTGTAGGAAAGACCCTTTATTTTTTTAATAACGCATAGAATTATCTACATTTTAATTGAGATACAATTCATTTTTTTAAATCTAAACAATGATATCCCATAGAACCCAATTTCAGTACAACTTTCTCTTCGTTAGTTGTGGTCCGCATTGAAACCATCGTAACTTCAAAACTATCTACTGGATTTGTATGGATGAGGTATCAAACAACGGGGAAGAAATTTGCTCAATTCAATACCCAATGAAGATCTATACTAAGTATAGTACACTCAAGTCTTAAAAATACATCCTGCGAAACAAACATAAAACAAAAGTAATTAATAGATCAACCAACCGTTATTCCCATGTCTTTGATTGTCATTATCTTATCATGCTTATTGACTATACCTACCGCTAAAGGGAAGTTAACCGTAGTTATTAAGTCATCTTCGAGCCCAATGGATAATTCTGGTTCAAATGTAAACACCATATGCTTTTTGAATGACATTGTGCTGTTCCCGTTGAAGGTAATGTTGACGGCATTTAACTTTACGCTAAAAAACAGAATATTTGAAAAGATTTACATTTATCAGTATAGTTTCGTTAACCCTGTTCCATCAACAATTAGAGTCTTTAAAAATAGACAACAACCGTTTTTACAGCTGTGGTGGAAATAAAAGAATGTAACATTCATTCTCAATGAATGATACATTCTTATATATATTTCCACTACAACTGTCTAAATGATGAAAGTTTTTATTAAAGGGACATTAAGTGGTGTTGAAAATTTTAAATGTTTAAAAATTCACTTCAGAATTCAAGATGAACATTAAAAATTGCCATTATTGTTGTTTCTACTAACAAAAACACAGCAAAACTTGATTAAAACAATATCATCGCTATTTATTGAAAAACGCCCTCTATGCAAATATGGTTCACGTTATGTATCACGCGTACTGCAGGGGGATACTGTCGGACGTAAAATGCTCGTCCCGCGGGACGAGCATTTTTGAATCGACGTTTTCTTGTACAAAGAGAGCTGATTTTTCTTAATCCTTATAGGTGTAAGTTCATACATGTAATACAATTATAAAAATAAACTAATCTCAGTTTTTATCATAATTGAGGGCGCTGCCTCCAACACATCTCTTAGTGTCCCTTTAAAGAGTTTTCTTGTGTAAACGTCCTGCCATCAGACGCATGCGTTGATTATATGTTATGAATGTGCAGATGATGATCACCACTGTCGTTATACGAGGGGGTATCATAAAGTTTTAGAAATCACCCAGAAGTGAAGAAGCCAGAAACTTTATTTTGTTATGGGATCCTTTAGACATCTTTACTAAGTCCCTGTGCAAAGTTACACATTTCTCCTACTATTTATTACCTGTCCACAGATCGCCATTGTAGAGATCCTCAGATTGACTACCATTGATTGATTCTCAGATTGCCTCAGATTGTGTTATTCCCAAAACAGCAATAAATAGTTTAAAGTGTTGACAGAAAGGATCAAAGGTCATGTAGGGGTCATTAGAGGTCAATCTGTGTACACCCCATGTTTACCCTTAACTTTATTGTCACCAAGCTTGTTTGTAATGACCTTTAACCCCTTTCTGTCTTAACTGTAAACTATTTATTGCTGTTTGGGGAATAACCCAAACTGAGGCAATCTGAGAAATTAATCAATGACGGTCAATCTGAGGATCTCTACAATGGCGGTCTGTGGACAGGTAATAAATAGTAGGAGAAATGTGTAACTTTGCACAGGGACTTAGTAAAGATGTCTGAAGGATCCCATAACAAAATAAAGTTTCTGGCTTCTTTACTTCTGGGTGATTTCTAAAACTTTATGATACCCCCTCGTAGGCCTATTGCTACGCAAGAAATCTCACCAACTATTGGTATTGTAAGTTACGTTTTATTTGCATAAAATTATCATTCTTACACATTCATGAAGACACTACTTTCATGTTGATTGCAAATACCAACACTTGTGCTTCCTTCTACAACATTATTAAAACCATTACCTAATTTGATTACATACACATCATATAAAACACATATTGACTTAAAGGTAGATGTTCCGATTTTCAACTTGAAGTTTTCTATTCTACATGAAAGGTCATCCTTAAAAAAGTCGTGTTCCAAAGTTTGAGTTGCATAGCTCTAATGGTTCTTATTTTAGACGCACAAGATTATTAGTTATCCCCTGCATGTTCACACAATACGGAAAAATACCTATGGTTTGGCATGTGATATGGCACAAACCATAGGTATTTTTCCGTATTGTGTGAACATGCAGGGGATAACGAATTTATCGTTTAGTCCAAAGGCCCACAAAAAAAAGTATTTTTAAAACACTCGCGGAAAACGAAACTCCCTTCAAACAAGGCGCTGAATTCTCTTCCCTTCCTACCTCCGTAAAATCCCCCGAAGTAAACCACCCTTTAACAGGCTCTGCGCCGCACCTCTGTCCATAGAATCATCGCGAAGATATGTCTGGTTATGTTATATGCAGATTATTTATTTTTCGGCGTGGATTATACTTTTTCGCGGTCTATTTCGGCCTCAGAATGTAACAGAAATCGAGTCACTTGCGTTTAAATCATCCGCCATTTATTATTTACGTCTCATATTTTAAGCAACTCTTCCACAGACACAAAGCAATCGCTTTACACGGTTAACTGGTAACGCGGTCCTGGGAACGCGGTTAATCGACGATATGGAATATATCGTGTGGTTTGACTTTCTTGTTTACACGATATGGATCAGATTTCATACGTGTTAACCAATGAGATTGAAGTATTTACACTTACTAAACGATAAGCTGTGAACTGTACCATTGAATAGTACACAAACTATATCGGTGGTTACCACCATTCGCGGTAATTCGACGTTATTTCATCGATTTCTCCGTAATTATACCGATTTAGGCCGTCAAATTTCAGTATGATGATGAGAAAAATACGAGCTTTCATATGATATGAAAATCTCCGTATGTTTGAAATAATTCTGTGTTACGAAAATGTAATCGGGTCATCTACCTTTAATCAAACTGTACCTGTTTCATGTCGCGTCACAATACCAACTTGATGCATCCGTTGGATAGCTTCTAATATACATGTAGGATCCTCATGCGTCATTCAACGAGCGCAAACCAAAACCGGGTAAACCGAGAACCGCCCCATCTAGCTCTTAGCCTCTTACATGTTTTGATATTATTTTGTCCCTGATGAAGGGTGGCGCAACAGCAATTCTCATAGCTTGCCTTAGTATAATTGAGTACTGTTTTTATCACATTCCCTTGTAATTACTTGTTTTGTAATCTTGCTGTATTCTCTGTATTTGTTGTTTTGTTTGATTTTTGATGTTCTTGTATTGTATGTAGGGCCCGGGGGGCCAGTCAAACACAATAGTGTACACATGCGTGACCAAAAAAACGCGTAAAAAGGGGTGTTTTTTCAGTGTTGGACGCGTCACGCGCGTGACGCGTTAAGGGTATCAAAAACGCTGATTTTCAAGAAAAAGGGTGGCTTAAAATTAATACTGGTCGAACGTGTTTAGGGTAACTTGTTTTGTTCCCGTTCCCAGAAGAATGTTATCCCCGTTTTTGCGATTTCTTTTGAGCGTCTCATTTCCAATTTGAGAACGCATGTGTCTCACTCGTAGAATAGACAAAACTTGTTTAGGGGTCATATTCTGGCAAGAACTTGTTTAGGGGTCAAAATTTGCAAGGAAAGCACGCTAAAAACTTGTGTAGGGGGTAATTTTGCTTGCAGGGTAAAACTTGTTTAGGGGGTGTCTGGAAACAATTTGGTCACGCATGTGTACACCATTATGTTTGACTGGCCCCCCCCCCCCCCCCCCCCCCCGGGATGTAGGGCCCTAATCTATTTTGGGGCGCCCGCTACGGCGGCGCCTCTTATATGGATGGATTTTGACATTTTGGAAACTAGTATCATACCCACTGTATACGTCTCACAGTATGTCACCAATACAAACGTAACGTTCTGTTGCTTTTAGCGTATTCACATCACCAACGAGAATCATAGTACAGATACAGTCCACGTAAGTTGCTTCACGTGACCGTTATCAGTTTTCATATAATATAGGTTGAAGTGTGTCAATACAATAGTGGTCATCAGGCCGGTTTATACAATTGCAATCTCCGTACAAAACGTCTTTGTTTGTAAATTGGATAATTTCTTGATGATTTTGTATACTGCAATGTAATACTGTACTAAGGGTGTACTCCGGGAGATTCAGGACAGTAATTGGCCTTAGGCTAAAGTAAGGGGTAGTTTTTTTTAAAGGAGCCCACGTGTGACAGAGATGAAAATCGTGCAATTTTACCAAAATAGACACAATTTATGTATAGCTATGTTTGGATACACTAACTATCTAAATTTGCTTATAAAAGATAAGGTAATAAAAACGGAATTTAGTTGAAAACTAATAGCGAACATTCATTTTAAAGGAGCCCAAGTGTGCACAGAGTTGGAAAGTTGAAAATCATGATTTTTAAAAAACAAATTTGAATTGAAGCCCATCTATATATGTAGCCATTGGATACATAAAGTGACTATCTGAATTTGCTTATTATTGGCTATGTATATAAAACACATTTTTACTTTGTAATAAGAATCATATGCATGCATGGTAACACCATTTACCTGCATGCCCGCCAGCATGTCTTGCCTTCCACGTGTCTCACATACCAACATTGCCCCCTTGCCCTAAATTGTTATGTACTCCTACTTGTTAATTTGTACATCAAACACTTCCCACAACACCAACACCCTTCTATTTCTTAATCACTGCTCAGTCTACTACAAAACACACCAGCCACATTCCCCATTTAGACTACAGTAGTGTTATTATTCTTTTGAGCGCCCCTATCCTTTTTTATTTGTAATATAAGTTGAAGGCCTATATCATGAGCGAAGGAGGTGATCATTTTGACGGCAAATCAACTCCCAGGGATTATTATATATCATATTTTCCAATTATATGCCCGGGATTTAATGACGCATAACCACATTACCATACCATGACATTAATTAAACCCGTGCATTAAGAAGTACTGCAATTGATGACCATGACCACGACCGGTAGGCCTACCCCGCGGGTGTTTAAAAATTGTAGCTTTTAGTATATTGCACCAAATTCCCTGCGATTGTTAAGAAGTCATTAATCAATTATCGATTATTTTAAATAATCAATTATTATAATTCTAGTGCAAACATCGATGTTCATTAATTGAAATAAAAGGCTATACAACCAAGACTATTTCAATATTCCAAATGTCCGCTCAACCCTTTCCTGATCAAACATTTAGTGGTTTGCATGGTATGGTCGCTACTGTGATGATATGCATAAACTTGACGTGCTACAGAAGCGATGTGCTCGAGTTATACTTGGTGTTAATTCTTTTACTCCCTCTAATGAAATGTTCCATGAACTTAAATGGCAAACACTTTTTAACCGCAGAAATTATTTCACTGCTTTGCTGGTTTTTAAATGTCTAAATGGTCTGGCACCATCGTATTTACAAAGTAAATTTAGTTATGTGCGCGAACACCACGAGCGCGATACAAGGCAATCCGCAGCAGGTCTGTTGGCACTACCCCTATTGACAAATGGCAATGACATTGAGTGTTATAAGTATTGTTTTAGCTATAATGGTGTAAATGTATGGAATTGTATTGAAACTGCAATCAGAAATTCTGTGAACGTGCAATCTTTTAAGGCTTTGTATAAATCCTATCATTGGAATTAGCTCAAATTTAATGTGTTTGATGTATCATAGTCAAGCTTTTATGAAATGTATATATGTAATCAAATAATTTTAATATGTTTTTATTGTATGCATTATGTGATAGATTTACGACTACGAGTACTGTCCATTGGGTTTTATACTCTATACATAATCATATTGTTATTATTATGTCTCGTGTATTTTATATTAAGTAATTATTTTTAAGCATGTATTATATTGATGTGCAGGGCCCCGAGTAAGAACAGCGGCCAGCTGATTCGGGCAACCCTGGGTAAAGATAATAAATAATAATAATAATAATAATAATAGTCAGCGCATGAACGTATTTCAGTTGCTCAAAGCCCGGGCTCAAAGCTTGGAATGGGAAATACTAATTGTCTCGAAGTGAAATTGCTCGGCCAAATTTAATGGATATATCTACTAGATTATAGTATGCGCACTTTACCAATGGCGTACAAACAACAACAATTGTCAATACGAGTCCAAAAGGTCTAAAAAGCACAGGCGCCCGCCCCGGCGCCCGCTTTTCAATATACTAGGTCTAGGCCTATATAATGGATTATGCGCTTTTGGCCAAGTGGCATACAAGCAAAATTATCAATCAGAGCAAACAGTCTAAAAAGCACGGGCGGTAAACTTTCCGGTCCTGTTACGCCCATAGCCTACGGTTCAACGTTTACGTGCAATTGAAACGTTTCAAAAGTGCATCGGAAACTTTCCCATAACTTTGTTCACTGAGATTTTAAATGAAGAAACCTTTTTAATAAATGTTAATGGAACTAAGATTAATAGAGCCCAATAACACAAACCTGTAAGTATACGGTCCTTTTTCTATTACTCTTGGTTTTTCTCCATTCTTGATTTCTTCAGGGTTTTGTACGTCAAAGAAATAAAATCGCTGGAAGACAGGTATATCTGGTTCCGCCCATGTTTTAAAGAGTTCCGAAGATGGGGTCAACACAAGAATCTATAGAAGAAGAAACGACATTATCGAGCCATAAAATACGAAACGAATCGAAGGCAACTGGATGGCACTTTGGTATGCAAGTGTAATTGTTATTATCATGATTATAAACTAACAAAAATGAGCTAAAAACATCGTCATCGTCGCCGCCGCGAGAAAAAACATATCGCCCTCTCAATCAAGGGTGTCCCAAAAAAACCTAAGCACGTTTACGTATTTACCCAACTTATTGACCATAAAGGTCTAAATGTTGGTGTAACATTTTTTTATACATATTGAAAGACTAAACGCTTAGCTTTCAGATGCCATTTATTTCATCTGATTTGATGTTATCATGTGTAATGGTCAACTTTCATCAAAAAACATCGAAGCAAATACTTATACTAGAATTAGATTTCCAGCTCCAACGGTTTTAGGTTGCTTGTTTTATTTAGCATGACTTGTGATATTTTGAAAGATTTAATGGATATCCGCGACGATTACGTTTACGTATCAAACCATATCATGATTTATCACTAAATGCCTATTTGAGCCAATCGTGTCGGGGTCTACCCGCTAGTCATAAGGTAGGGATGGTTAGGGTTAGGGTTTAAGAGTTAGGGTTTAGGGTTAGGGTGAGGGTTAGGGTAAGGGTTAGGGTTGAGGTTGGGGTTGGGGTTAGAATTGGGGTTGGGGTTGGGATTGGGTTGGGGTAGGGTTAGGGTTAGTGCAGATTATGAATAATGAGCATTATGACTAAAGCGATCCTTAATATGACTAACGACTTTGACCCGTGTCCATCAGACGATCGTCTGCAAATATGTACCCGTACAGTTAATTTACTTACCTCATCGATCACTTTGGAAAGTATCTCATCAAACATAGAAGGTGTGATCTTGTAGCCAACAAGACAAGATATTCCACTTAAAATTAGACAAATCAAAACTGTCTTGTTAGCAGCAGAGAATAGATTAAGTGCTGCAAACATCTTGCTTTCTAGTGTCGCGTTAATTGCTACAAATCACAATACGAAAATCCTCTGATTTAAATAATCATTTACAAGACTATCGACCCTCTAAGCTGTTAGCTTCCTCTTTCTATGTCAACCTGCACCGCGGACGGCTACACAAAGTGTCAATCCAACTAGTCACCGTTGATACCATAGAGACTTATGACCATATTTTTGATTGAAACGCCTAGACTTATGACAATATTTTCTTATCAAATTCCCCACCCCCAATTTAAATATGAGCTGGTTAATTTAATGTGTCATCAATAATACTGTATAATTAGTCTTGGTACGGTACCACTGCGTGCCAATTACCAAAGCATCACCACACCAGCACGAACTAATCATGGGATTAGTCCACTTTTAAACGTCATGTGATTATAATAAAAATTGATAGATTTTCAATATAATAAATCAGAGAAGGTGACCCTAGCTCTCACCTGGTCTCCTTTCGCCTTTAATAATAAGAAGGTTACAAATATTTATTAAAATATAAAAACAAAAAGCCCATTCTATTAGCGCTAAAATAGAAAAAACAAACGATTTGAGGTATTATTTTGTTGAAATCGGACCAAATTAAATGGACACGAAGAGATGTGCTGGAGGCTGCGCCCTCAATTTAGATAAAAACTGAGATTTGTACATTTCTACTATTGTATTACATGTATGAACTTGCACCTGTAAGAATTAAGAAAAATCAGCCCTTTTTGTACAACAAAACGTCAAATCAATATTCTAATCTACGGCTATAGATCAGAATTTCACACTGTAGTTGGGGAGCATAAGGGTAGCGATAGGTTGTCCACAAAACCGGCCAAAAAAACCCGCATGGTCAAATACGCAAATCTACCGACGGAGGCTCGAATTTACCGACAGGCTTATTCCAGGGGGCCCTGGTCCCGGGGTGCCCCCCTCTGGGTACGCCACTGGTCCTGACGTGAAACATTGGACATTAGGGCAGACTATAGGCTACATTTTCTGAACCCTTGTGATCAGACGAACACATTGGTTATGCTTTTTAGTTAAATTTAAACCATTTATATTTATGACCCCTGTAAGAGTGGCAGAGCATTTTGAATTAAGCGGGATTACCACGTGCCGAAAAAGGCAACACTTATTTGGTTACAACCATTTCATCTAGATACAGAAGAATCAAGTCAAACTTTGCTTTTAACTAACATTTGACATGACTTTTGTATTAGGGCTGTAATTTTCTTTGGTAGGGGGCTCCGAAATATCTGGGGTCATAGTTTTTTACACGGAAAATAGTAGTGGGGGTCATGAAATTAATTCCATTGAAATTGGGGGGGGGGGGGGGCGGTGGTCAAAACAAAACAAAAATAGTTAAAAAGCTGAATTTTTGCGCGTGTGTGTGTGTTGGGGATGAGTCATACAAATAATCAGCACCTGAGTAGGGGGGTCATACAAGAATCGCAATCGTTAAGGGGGGGTTATCAAAAAATGAATTTTGAGTAAATGCTGTTTCCTTCTGATTTGTAAGCGTTGAATAGGCTATGTACTGACACTACGTGCTCAGTAGAGTTGCACTGATTTTGCACGCAATTGATTTTCCCGATTTCATTAATGGATTAATACAGTATTATACATGACAGTTAATGAATGGGCATGAGACCTGATTAAAAAGAGAGCTGCGAATAGATTGGGCCACATATTGAGCATGTTAAAATATGTCTGATCTGCATCTGATGGCATGGCCTTACGATTTGTCTCGTTTGATTGATTGATTGATTGATTGATTGATTGATTGATTGATTGATTGATTGATTGATTGATTGATTGATTGATTGATTGATTGATTGATTGATTGATTGATTGATTGATTGATTGATTGATTGATTGATTGATTGATTGATTGATTGATTGATTGATTGATTGGTTGGTTGGTTGATTGATTGATTGATTGATTGATTGATTGATTGATTGATTGATTGATTGATTGATTGATTGATTGATTGATTGATTGATTGATTGATTGATTGATTGATTGATTGATTGATTGATTGATTGATTGATTGATTGATTACTTTGAAATGTACAAAAATGGTAAATACTCCAATAAGGTTTATCGCAAATAGAAAAAAGCCATTGATTATCCTTTTCTGATGCATTGTGGGTTCGCAAATGGAGCAGATTTGCACCCACAATCCACCCACAATGCATCAGAAAAGGATAATCAATGGCTTTTTTCTATTTGCGATAAACCTTATTAATGTATTTTACTTAAGGTTCGTCTCATTACTTGTGTAGCTGCAATTTCTGGGCCATTGGAAGACGTGAGGGATGTCCCGTAATATATCTCTGAATGTGAACAAAGTATAGAAAAACACACACATAAAATGCACATAATCGTATGGCACATTATATTATATGGCAAATCATGACCGCCGACGTCTGGAGGTCCCTCAACACTGCCACCTATTGAAATGTATTACGAGCTGTCTTTACCAACGTTGCGCTGATTCTGAAAAGTAAAATGAAATTAGTAAGCAAAACAAAACATTTTTTACCGAATTTCTGTGTTCTCTTTTCACAATGTTACTGTTTTATAGCAAAATAGGTGAATAGTGTATGTTTGTCAGACATGAAGGTGCAAAATAAATTCTGAAATCCCGAATATGTACAATACAATAGCTTAAAAGCACGCACTATTTTTAGTAATAATGTATACTATTCATGCTATTATTATTTACTAATGTAATTACTATATTAGTATTTTTTCATTTACACTACTAAGTCACTACTTAACTCTAGACTAGTCCAACAAGTCATACTTAGAGTAATTTGTCATCAGTTGGTATTATTCATCATAGGGTATTTTGCATGTTTCACAAACCGCCCATCCGAAGGCCACACTAATTAAATAGTTTGTCTCAAAGCTCTCCCAAAAGTTGAAAACCTAATGCGGAATGCGGTTTTTTCCCCATTTTTTTAATTTAATTTAATTAAATTTTTCTTTGTCAATTTTGACCTCCACGCTTTTGTGGATGATGGAGTAGAATTTGGCAGGCATTGGGCATTCAACACCAATTATCTTTGAAACACTGTCCAAGCTGAAGCAAGGATTTCCCCCTGAAAGAAGGTCCAGCGCTACTTTCTTTAGTGTTATTCCCAGCTCTGGTTTGTTAAGAACCCCCCCCCCCCCTTTTCGGTGTCTTCAGCAAACACTTTGACTTTTAAAATGATTGTGTTGGCTTCCATCGCATCGTCTTCTCATCTCAGTCTCACACAAACGGTAGCGCTGTTTTCCAATCACCGGGAGAAGGTTTTACGAGAACGAGACAGTATACTTCATGAAACCGGCCGTCAATATTTTTTGTAAATTGTTTTTATTTGTGAATTAATCTCAATAGACGGCTAGGGTAACAGAGACATAACAACAAAAATCATCACAACAATACGTATGAATAGATAAACAGAATGAATACAGGGTGGTTCAATAAAACGTTGACAGTTTTTTGAAGCCATTTTTTTGAAATTCTGTAGATTTAAAAAAACTATATGATCTTGACCATATATGCTGAAAATATCGTTACAAATAACCTTACGGTTGCAAAATAACAGCTATTTGAACAAAGTCTGTCCCATTTCACTCTGTCCACAGGTACTGATTTCGGGACGTTACATTGAATTCTGAATGATGAATTGCATGCAAGTAATCTATGATTAGAGTCCTGTGTTTACGTTTTATTTACAGGAAGAGTATGCACTTTTAGTTGCAACACGGTGTCGGAAAGGTAGAGATTTACAACTTTTAGGCTATGTTTTATCAAACACGCAAATTCAAAAAGTGGGTAGAATGGAAATTTAAAAAATGAACCGCCAACAAAAATGAAATCCCTTGATCCAGCGGGCAATAACACGTGTGGGAGCTTTGAGACTAACTATTTAATTAGTGTGGCCTGAGAGCGTGTGAAAAAAATATACCAATGTATGGGTTTCCTGTACTAACTCTAGACAATTATAGTTGGACTGTAGTACAGGAAACCCCTACGTTGGTGTTTGTGGATTTTTTTCTTCACCCACCAACGTATGGAGGGGGATTACAGCAAAACAACGTTCCATTTGAAAATGTCTCCCAGCGATTTATTTTTACCGTCATATTGTTCCAAGCACATGCAAGGGTCAAAATATTAAAACGTTTGGCTATTGTTTACTGCGAAAAAAATTTACGACTTTAACTTTGAGAATGGTAACAGGCGTTACCAGAACAGCACTTTTTTACATATTTTCCTACATAATTTGGTTTTAATTGATGCCACTTATGATTTTTTTCTACTAGTAAAGCCCTATGTTAAAATAGTAAACAATCAGATAAACTTGTAATTACTACCATCAAAATATTTTAACAAGTGTTACCAAAATCATAATCAGGAAAATGTGCTGAAACCTCAATTTTTTAAGTGTTATTTATCACTATTTATGGTTTATATGTTTATAGTTCAATTGTCAAGTCAACATTTTCTTTTAATTTAAAATTTAAATAAAGTATCAAATGCTAGTAAATTTTTGTTGGACAAAGTGTAACGCGTGTTACCGAGTATTTTGCAATTTACAAAAAAAACAGCCCTTTAAAATTATTGTTATTATTCTAGTATTATAAACCTTAGTATAGTAGGCCTACTCGCTTACAAGTTGCAATAGTGACCAATAATTTGTGGCTTGGTTATTTTTTGTACAAAAGCCAAACAAAGTTGGGAATTTTGTTATCGCGTCTCAGCGCGTAACGTGTGTTACCGAAATGTGCAGTGATCTCACATTAAAATCAGCTGATATTTCATCTTGGTGTTAGATGGGGATCTACCTTGAGTCTTGGGTATTGCAATACAAAATATGAAAACTTAATTCAAATTACTTTTATAGCTAGAGAATGGAGAATAAAGAACGGCGTGCTTAAGATTGTTCCTATGGCTAGCAAAAATGTGACGTGTTCTACCGAAACCAGTCACAATTGGGCAAGATATCAAAATTGAGTTAGTAATTCATTATTAAAGTAGAGATCTTCAGCTTTACAATGGTACCTCTCTTTTTTTAATCGGACTTCCCAAATCGGAGTTACATCATTTTCAAGTTCGTCTTTTCAAGGTCTCTCTTGTTAGTCATTTCCATCTTATTTTTGCTAATTACCTTTTAGTATGCCAGTCATGACACTTTACTTTATGTCCTTAAATATAAGGTCACACCATTGACCCTAGCCACTGCTGCACCATATTACTAATCTACTCCAGTCACTGATCTACCCAAGTTACTGATCTGCTCAGTCAAGTCTCTCTTGTTAGTCATTTCCATCTTATTTTTGCTAATTACCTTTTAGTGTGCCAGTCATGACACTTTACTTTATGTCCTTAAATATAAGGTCACACCATTGACCCTAGCCACTGTTGCACCATATTTCTAATCTACCCCAGTCACTAATCTACCCAAGTTACTGATCTGATCGGGCTAGTGGATTTGTAGGTATGTAGGCTCGGACACAGTCTGCTTATTATACCTGTATCCAGTTAGCAAAATTGTTCTGTGTCAGGAAATAATAAGTACAGCAGTTTCAACTGTAGTATGTATAGCATAAAGGGGGTGAGTGATCAGCCTGGAACCAAGGCTAGCATCTCTGAGGGCCTCTTAATGCTTTTCACTTTTTAAAATTCACCACCAATTGAATCAGGGAAGTTGTGACTGTGCTTCAGATAACCAGTCACAGGTGGTCTTCAAGGTTATTCATGGTAAACATGAAATAAATTTGGTTAAGCACATTTATAATATGAATTTTGTTCATTTTAAATTGATCTACATCAACATTAAGCACACTAAAACTTTACTTGAAATACTGCAAACTGTACTCTGTGATTTTGGCTGGTAGTTAATATATAATGTGTAAGCATTACATATGTGTATCATGTGAAAAACACAACTTCTGAAAAAAATTGAGGGCTTCTCCCCGGAGGATCTCTCAGTGCCGCTTTAAGGCAAAAAAATGTGTTTGTTTGTCCACGTCCGACCGACCGTGACACTGGTGCCGACCGTATTTCTTTTTATTTTCATTTTTTATTTTCATTTCTTTTTATTTTCATTTATTTTTAAAAAACTTTTTGAGCAATTTCAATGGACAAACGGACCGTTTTATACATTCGTACTGACACGTGTATTGCCCCACACTTTTTTAAACCCAAAATATATGTGATTAGGAGGTGGGACTTAGATCGGGCGCCCATAGGTGCATGAATATAAAAAGTCTGATTTATAGCTTTCAAAACATAGAATAATTGGTCGCGAATGTGTAGGCTTTTAACAAAATACTACATCGACTTTTTCGATTGAACTTTCACCATTTACTTACAATGTTAAAATCAAACAGATAATGACGCATGCATGGCCAATTGATGTGTTCCCCAGGTGAAAGCCAACAACAAGTATCAATAATAACAGCTGTAGCTCTTGTTTATGTTCGAAAAATAAATAAATAAAACAAAGTTGCTTGTGGCATTTCATTCATACAAAAGAACCTTGCTATCGAATATCGCAATTTCTGCTATGAAAGGCTTAATTCAAATCTTTTGAACCGCGCCTTTACCGAGGAGTGACCATCTCACAAGATCTCACTAAATCTTGTAGTAACGCACATGGGATCGGATTATTAGCATGACATCATTTTCTTGTGATCGGAAACGATCGGAAAAGTCGAAAACTCCGAATTGAATTGTATGAATAAAAAATTGTAAATACCTCTCTCCAACAGTCACAATGCATGCGTAATGATGATTTAGGTCAATAAAGATGGCGGTAAACACCATTCGCTACTACTAAATGAAGACGTTTTGTATAATTTAGTCTTCATTTTCAATGATGATGGATGATATTTACAGTAAAAGCTTTTGTCAACAACATAACATTTTGTTATTTGAACAGTTGTTAGTAGTAAAATACAATTCAAACAAACTCATGAAAAAGAGTTCAACTACTGTCAAAGTGATGAGTTTTGTGTTTGGACTTTTAATAATTCACAGTATTCATGCGGAATTTGTATTAAAAAATACAATATCTGTATTAAAAAATAAAAATAAATCCAACAGACTGATCCTCCCTCTATGGACAAACAAACAATTTTGTTGGGGCCTAAGTGTGGAGTAAATAATGGACAATTACAAACAATGTATTGCTTTGTCTTCTTTAGGATTAGTGATGATAAAGCCAGCATGGATACGTCAGAGATCACAAATGGAAGGACGATGCCGACAAGTCGTAAAAGACCATTGGCAGCTACTAAAGATGCAGTTCCTGTGAAGATGACAAAATCATCATTAGTGCAGGTATGAATTACTATCAACATTTTTGAAATTTCCTATGTTTTTCTTTATTTTTTGAAAATTCCCTAAATTTTCACCTTCTGGAATTTCTGTAGACTAAACGGAAAGTGGCCATGAAACTTTGGGAATAAAAAAAAATACAGTGTTTACTTTTTGATTTTTTTTTTTCAATTTTGATTTTAGGGAAATTTTCAAAAGGCTGTAAAAAGGTCCAGAGACACTTAATTAATAAAAACTCACGAGATAACTTTCTAAACTTAATTACCTTTGATATGACACCTTGTTTGTGCTAATTAAACATGTAGTTTTTTCTGTAGAAATTCACAAAATTTGGCAATATATAGCATTTCTAGAAAATAGTGAAAAAGTACTAACATTCCCAGTGAATAAACCATCCATCACCGCTCAGTTGTGGAGGAAAAAATTGTGTTATTCCTTGATGTTGTGGCATCAAAATAAAATAAAAGTCTTTAGCATACATTGATTTTAAAGAAGAGAAAAAAATATTTACAAAACTCTGTTTTTTCTGAAATTTGGTAGTATTTGCCTTTTACGCCTCCTGTGTTAAGTCAATGGGTTTTCAAATAACGAAAAAATTCTGTAAATCAAAAACCGGTTTTTGGAAAAAATTCAAACTTGGCATATCATCTTTTCTTATCAATATACACATCCTCTGATATTTTGAAGCAAATCATTGCTGGTCACCTTAGCCGAGTTAGCCACCTTAACAGCTGATTTTTCACAGGTTTCATATCTTAAAGGTAGATGACCCGATTTTCAACTTGATGTTTTCTATTTTACATGAAAGGTCATCCTTAAAATTGTTGCATTCCAAAGTTTGAGTTGCATAACTCCAATGGTTCTATTTTTAGAAGCGCAAGGTCAAAAGACATGTGCCCATTGAGTAGTACACAGACTGGTTGGTGGTTAACCACCTTTGGCAGTAATTCGCCACATTTTAGCCTATGATTTCCAAATGAAACATTTCTGGCCCCTAATATTTTACAGACATAATGAGAAAAATATGGGGATTCTTCTGATACCAAAATATCTTGATGTGAAAAAAAAATCATAGCCCCCAAAAAGTGATCGGGTCATATACCTTTAAGGGGGGTGTGGACCCCCAGCATAGCCTCCGTAAAACTGCCGTAACTTCTTCAATATTCATTTAATCTAAAAGTATACATTTCTTTTGCAAGAAAGGGTTCAACGAATCCAACCATGATAATGAAATTGACCATTTTGGAAAAATTATAAAAAACACGTTTTTTGACCCATTTTGGTTCTGCAAAGATAACTCAAAATATATTTTGTCAAATTTTGTCATACTAGTTTTATGATAATCCTGATAACATTCCCCAGGGGGCTTTTTTGTTGTTTGGATTATCTTATTTATTTTTTGAGTTATAGAACAACAAGTGCATCAACAAGTGCAACACATTTTTTGGCACTTTTTGGTCTATAACTCAAAAAATAAATAAGTTATTCAAAAACAAAAAGAATCACTCTGGGGAATATAATCAGGATCATTCATCATACAACTAGTATGACAAAATTTGATAAAATATATTTTGAGTTATCTTTGCAGAACCTAAAATTGGTCAAAAAACGTGTTTTTTATAATTTTCTCCCAAATGGTCAATTTCATTATCATGGTTGGATTCATTGAACCCTTTTCTGCAAAAAACTGTATACTTATATAAAGATTAAATGAATATTGAAGAAGTTACGGCAGTTTTATGGAGGCTGTACCTGAGAGTCCACACCCCTCTTAATAAACACCTTGCCTTGATAACCAATAGCTGCGTTCAGACCTGGCTTTTAACCAGTGGCGTAACTAGACTTTTTCATTTTTGGGGGAAAGAAGGGGCAGTGACTTGAAATGGGGGGCTCCTTAGGCCAAGAATTTTTTTTGTTTGTTTGTCCACGTCCGACCGACCGTGTACCTTGGTGCCGACCGTATTATTTTTTATTTTCTATTATTTTTTTAAAACAACTTTTTGAGCAATTTAAATGGCCAAACGGACCGTTTTATTCCTGATTTCGTACGCTATCGTAAATCTGGTCTTTATAAACACCATCCCCAATGCGCAGTCCCTTGTAACATGATGTTTATTGCATGAACTTGGCAACCGCGGGGACTATTAAAAGGACTAAATGAACATTTAATCGCGCGTGCAATTGATGTCATTTTTATACCAAAAACGCAGTGTGAGAAAATATGAAAACTCTAGTTACGGTTCATATTTGCAATTTTTGGGGTAGTTAGTTCGAGAAAAAATAGGTTTAGTAATACTTTCACGTATATATTTCTAGAACTTCAACACTACGTTGTTTCACTTTCTGCAAATTTTCAATCATAATAAATGGCGGCGACCGACAACATGTTCACGGTATCTGCGCACACAAACTCGGTACAAAAATACTCTTTGACCGAGTTTGCAGTGTTGCAACCAGTACTACAATATTGGAACTCATGAAAAAGAGTTCAATACTATCAAAGTGATGTGTTTTGTGTTTGGACGACTTTAATTCACAGTATTCATGCCGAATTTATATTCCCAAATACAATATCCGTATTTAAAAAATAAAAAAAAATTAAAAAAAATTATCCGACCTACCGACCCTACCTTTTTCGGACCCTCTATGGACAAACAAACAATTTTTTTTTTTGGCCTAATGGGTGGGCTCCATTCCAGTGTCAAGAAATGCGTGGGTAGCGCGCGAACATTTTCGACTTTACACCTACTTTTTGCACGATTGAGCTACATTTCGGCTCTAAACAAGCTTGTACCATAGAATATTGCATTTTGGGGAGACATGCGCGAACAATTTTCATCTGTGTACTTTGTACCATCATTATTCCATGATTCCTTTGGTCAAAAGAACCGACAGTGCCAATCTCAACCGACACGACGTCAATATTGGGGGGGGGGGGGGCGGTCGCCCCCCTCTGGCTACACCACTGCTCCATTCCACACCCACACCGATTGATTTCATTTGGGGGGAAAGCGGGGGGCAAGGGTTCCAACAGCCCCCCTCCCCCCCCCCCCCGCTGGTTATGCCACTGCTTTTAACTCAAGTTAAATATTTTATGACCCGTGATAAAATACCTGAAATATTTTCGCTTACTCGACCGCTTGTCCACACACAAGCAACCCGTCGTTATCACGACCAAATTAACCCGTCAAATTTAACTCGACCACCTGCCCCTGGAGTTCAGTTCCGGATGTTAAATAAGAGGGGGTGCACGTGTTACACAAATCTATTAATGTTTGTATCATTAAACATGTTGAGTAATGGAAACGCACTATTTCCGACATGTTTGGCTCAAGATTTAAACCAAAGCATGCGCAATTTGATGAAAAGTGAGTCGCTATTAAAATACCAATGTTTAAAGTAAAAAGTGAGCTAGGAGTCTAACCTAAAAGAAATATTTGTTTGTTTAAGAAATTATGAATTTCAATATGTTTTTAGAAATTCATGAGGCCTATGTTGAAACATACAGTCATCAAAAAAAGTAACTATACAGGTAATAAATGGGCTTCTAACTCTAAAAATATATATCTTACCTAAAATATTAAATTATAAAGTTGTTGAAAAATTAGTCTTCTTTAAAATGAAATATTGGCCGCTAGGATCGGGTGATTATTAAGGAAGTGACACTCCTAAATGTAAGGTGAAGTCCGATTTTCATTTTCACATTTTTATTTTCTACACGCGGACCCATCTACGGGTACCTTATCGATTAGCGGTAGTGCAATTGGGGGATGCATGCGCAGGTTGGATAGTCAGCCGTATTGTTCCGATGGATCAATACGCCACACACACGCTACCCGTATACTCTCCCCCGTGTTGAAATGTAAAATGTGAAAATGAAATTGTGACTTTACCTTACATTTTGGATTGTCACTTCTTCAATTTTCAACCGATCCTAGCGTGCAATATCTCATATTGAAGAAGATAAATTTCTCAACAAATTTAATATTTTTAGATAGGATATATATTTTTAGAGTTAAAAGTCCATTTATTACCTGTATAGTTACTTTTTTGATGACTGTAGTTAATGTAAAAGAGATAGTAGCACGACCGTTATTTTTGGTATGCTAATATAAAATATGCACAAACAAGGATAACAATTAAGCGAGCTATGCGTAAAAAACCCTCATGAGTGTGAAATAAACAATATTGACCCGGAAGTCTTCAGTAGCAGGTCAATTACATAATGTAATTTACATTTGCGAAAGGTCACATTTACCTCGAGCTATCGTACTGCGCTGTCCACACGGTGTGTTACCTCGACTGGTCGAAATAGGACTTTACCTCTGACTTTTGTCCGAGGCAAATTGGTCGAGTTAAGGTTGGGTTAAGTTAACACGACTCTTGCCCACACGGCACTAACTCGACCATTCTCGCGAATTCAACTCGACTCGTCCTTAACTTGACCTTTAGCTCGACTTAAATAGCCAGGTCTGAACGTGCCTTTAAATTGTTAAGTTGGATCTTGCAGATGCTTTTTGTTTAATTTGGAAAAAAATGGGGTGTTCAGAATGGCACATACTAATACAGTCCACCCTCTTTTTATGATCAAAAGAAACCCAAGTTGGTTTTTACAGCCTAATCGCTTTATTTTCATACTCTGAAGCATTCGAAGGTCATCTTTTGATGTTAGTAGTGTTGTTTAGTGCTTAAATCATACATTTGTCACTGTTATAACCCTCATTCAGTACTCATCTATTGTACCAATTTTAGCACTTCAGACAGTCAATGCAGAATTACACATAATTCGACACAGTCAATACATAATGACACATAATTCCCTTATCCAGGTTTTCTAGGTTCCAGGTTTCCTATCACAAGCATAGGCGTAAATCCTGTGAGGGGGGGGGGGGGGGGGGGATATATCCCCCCCCCCCACCCCAATACTTGATTGCATAGGGATGATTGCATAGGCCATGCTCCCTTGATGTTATGCATGATAAAATGCTCATCGTAATAGAAATGTCTACTTCAGAACAGTCAATAAAAGCCACAATTTGTGCGCATTTTCCTTCCCAACATTTTTCGCGCGACCACTTTTCACTATACATTTTTTTTAAATGGCATGTTGAGAGATGGCAGTTTTTATTCGTTTTTATAATAAGTATAATTTTTGTTCAATATAATTACGTGATTAAGGCTCGATAATTACTTTTCTAACATATTATAATGGACAACGTCATGCTTGCTGGACACCTTCTTAAATGAGCACTTCATAATTTGATCAGTAGTTATTCAATTTGTATTCAATTTTTATCCCCCGGTTTGTAAAACAAGAAGGGGATTTTGTACTCATGTCGGGGTGTGTGTGTCCGTATGTCCATATGTTCCTTTTGGTTAGCCTTTTTGGTTAGTCTTTTTTCCAAATGCTGTATCTTTTGATCGGATGGACGGATTGACTTCAAAACTTCAGCGATAGGTAGGCCATAGTCAAAAGCCGTGGCTGCTTTTTTGGGGTCTAATTTGCATAGGTCATCCAGGGGTCAAATCGTAAAGGTTGCGCGATTAACTTCAAACTTGAAGAAAAGAAAGATGTCTAAAATTAATTTGCATAGGTCATCTGAGGTCAAAGGTCATCCAGGGGTCAAATCGTAAAAGTTGCCCGATTGACTTCAAACTTGGAGAAAAGAACCATGAACACCGGGTGAACAAGTCTAAAATTAATTAGAGGTCATCCGAGGTCAACGGTCATTAGAGGTCATTCAAGGTCAGAGGTCAACAAGGGGTTAAATGGTGCAATGAACACCGGGGGAACATGTCAAAAAATTATTAGAGGTCATCTGAGGTCAAAGGTCATCCAGAGGTCAAATCGTAAAAGTTGCCCGATTGACGTCAAACTTGGAGAAAAGAAACATGAACAATGGAGGAACATGAACTCTATGTGACCTTTGACCTCATTTAGTTGATCTCCCAGCCAGGATCTCCCAAGTTGTGACTTGCAGTATTTTTGTTTTTGTGTTTACACAGAGTAAAACGAAGGCCAAACCTGTAGTCAAACCAAAATCCAGCCGTAAAAAGGCAAGCCGAAGGGGAAAGATCACAAATACAAAAACACCGATGAAGATATCAGATGAGAAAATAGAAGAGGAAGTAAAGGAGGAAGAAGAAACAAGAAATGATGAAGAAGTGCAAGTTTCCGCAGTAAAACCTCAGAAGGTACAGAACAAGTGCTATTTGAAATAGGTCAAACATTCTTTAGAAAATGGCACAGGATCAGACACTTTGTTTTTGTAGCACTGCCTGCATTGTATGTACATCATTTATGTATGGAGAACCCTAGCCATATATCTTAGAAGTATAATTTCAGATGTGAAATGACAGTATAAACATTATAAGGCCAAGAAGAAAAAAATCTGTCTAATACATACCCGCACACATAAGTACAGGGGTGTGAGAGTTCCTTTTTTTAGCTTACTTCCTCTTTTTTTAAATTTTTCTAAGGCCAAAATGTCAGCCTTTTCTTTTCTTTTCAGCCCATATTTGGCATTTTTACCAATTTTACGCTTTTTTCCCCCCGTTTTTGTTTGTTTTCCCTCTTTTTTGATTTGTGGCCTCTCACACCCCTGTAAGTATGTGGAATCACTTTTGCAGCATAATACTATGTGATGAGCTCAATTTTGGGCTTTTTGTTTTAGTTGTCCAAAAAAAATTGGAAAAAAAATTGGCTCTGAAAGAGCAAAAAAACAACTACTAGTGGCTAAAAACACAATTAAACAAATTGAAAAAAAGAATTTCCGTATAGCAATTTTTTGTTGTATAAGAAACAATGATTGAATATCGCATAGCTATTTTACCAAATGAATGTGAGACAGACCTTCTTTTTTCCCAGCAAGTTTACTGTGATAAAGCATCGCAGAGTCTTTTCTTGTATTTGTAATATTTCTTACATATCGCACTGATCTGATGATCAGTTTAAGTTTGGAAAAAGTGTACTTTAGGTCCCAGATTCTGGACTGTACTAGTATCGTCCGATACTGGAACACCCATTATTGGACGATACTGGTACAAAGTCAGTGTTCCAGTATCGGACGATACTGGGCCATATAGAATGTACCAGTATCGGGCGATACTGGAACAAAATTATGTACCAGTATCGTTCAATACTGGGACAAACTACACTGGTAACATGTGTACCAGTATCGTCCGATACTGGAACATAAAAACGTTCCAGTATCGCTCGATACTGGAACACAATTTGGTGTTCCAGTATTGACCGAAACTGGAACAGTAAAATCGTACCAGTATCGAGCGATACTGGCAACTTTTAAAACATAAATAAAATATCAGTACACACATTAGTGGACTGACCAAAGCTCGCTAAAATATTTGGCACAAAAATGTACTCTGATGCATGTTATCAAAGGCATGGACTGTAGACTGCTGATGAATACCTACATAATAACAAGATTATAAAAGAAAAAGATAATAGCGCCTAATTTATAAAAACTAGGGCTGTCATCGACATGGACGATGTCGACATTATGTCGATATCGGCTAATATCCCGACATGTCGATATCAACTTTGGGATGTCGATATAATTGACATTAAACCGTCCGTAATGTTTGACATTGTTTCAAAATGATTTTGTAATAAAAGGATGTAGAAAATCGGCGAATTAATGATCGTGGCATATTATACTAAAGGATTTTTAACTTGTGTACATTGACTTAGCGATATTTTCGATCTGCGGTAATATTCTATACTATCGCGGACATTATTTGCGGGGACAATCGGCTTGGTATTTGGATCATAATATGTCGACATCATGTCGATATCGAGATTCAAGAATAGCAACATGTCGACATGGAAAAAAAGATCTCGATAACAGCACTAATAAAAACATATACTTGATTATAAACCAAGAAATATATGATGTATTTAAGCAGACATCGCTTCGTAAGGTGAGCAGTTGTGATAAAATATACCAATTTATGTATTGTATTAGCAGATTATGACAAAGGCTAAATCAGGGGCCAAACAAAGTTCCAGGAGTAAAAAAGCAAACTATATAAAGACATCAACAAAGACATCAGGCAACATATTAATGGAAGAAAAAGAAGAGATGTGTGAAGAAAATCAAGAAGAAGAACAACAACAAGCTTCTACAGTAAGACCCAAACAGGTATAGACAATGACAATTTGTTTGGGAAAATCCAAACTAATTGCTTTTGCAGCTGGCACTGGCTGGATGGTCCATTCCCTATTTCACATGCTTTTTAGGCTTATTTTCCCAGCAACAATAGAATGGCTATTTCTTTATCTGAAGTCCCTCCCTATGCTCCCAGGACCTGTATTGCTGACTCCCTACTTTGATCACAATTCTCCGTGGCATTTATGAGGAGGTAACTGATTTTCTTGCTCCTGAACAACAAAATTTCCCACCCACCACACCCCTTTTTTTTGGTGGCTATCCCAACTACATGTTTCAGGTAAACATTGTTTCTTTTTTGCTTCTACAAATTTAAACTAAACAAACAATTTAATAATAGATAGCGTCATGTGATTTGGATTTAAAATTGATATCATATGTATTTAAAATGTAAAGTTATGTATGGTTCACATATTAATTTAAAATGCATCCTGTAATTACCATTATATATATATAAAAATCATGCCAGTATTAATCCATGTGATTACAAAATGGATTTGATATATTTGACTATACAGTTTAGGTGAAATATTGAGCTATTGCCCCCGTACACTCATATAAAGAGAGACACAGGGTAAGCTGTTTGGGGTGTGCTATTGCTATTTTGATATTTTATGTTGAGGTGATCCCCTCCAGGTGGGCAGCTTAGCAGAGGGTTTGGGGTTCGAACACTGATAGCGTTCTCCACAATCACTTATACAGTTTATGTGAAAAATTGGTCTAGGCATTTAATAGTGCAAAGTAATTTAAAAATGAGGTGATCCCCTCCAGGTGGCCGCTTAGCCGAGGGTTTGGGGTTCGAACATTAATAGCGTTCTCCACAATCACTAATACAGTTTATGTGAATAGTTGATATAGGCATTTATTTGTGCATGAATATGTGAATAAATAGATTTACCTCTTGTTGCTCGGAGGCAATAGCACACCTCAAACAGCTTACCCTGTGTCTCTCTTTATATAAGTGTACGGGGGCAATGTCAGTCAGCTTAACACTTTCCATGTGGCTTATTGGTTTTACCATCACAAAACAAGATTTTTTTTTTTTACCTTTCAACTTTCAAGGTTTTTTTAAGGATTACAGAACCAATACTAGGCATGTTTGTACTTATTTTAATGCATTTCTCATTGTGATTCCAAATATGTAAAGTAATGAAATTCGATAATGTTGACATTTTTGAAACACTTTGTGAATTTTCTTAATGTTGTCTGCAGACCCCTGCCACATGGAAAGTGTTAACATTCCTGATTATGGCAGTGTAACCCCTACCAGGAGAGGTCCTAAAATGTGGGCTTGGGTGTTAAATTTGCCAAATATAGGGCATAAAAAACCTATTCTTCTCAAAAAGTAGAATCTTAATTGCAGGATTGTGGTAACATATTAGGGGGTTAAAAAAATTCAGTGAATCAAGGGTTTGGAGGTAAGCAGATGGTTTCAAGTTGCCACTTACTTTCCATCTTACAAATGTCACTCCTCAGCAACAATATTTAAATTACAAAAAGATTAGCACTATAAGGCCATGAAACTGGCAAACGTACCTTTCAGGTAGGGTCAGTCGGTCGGTCGATTTAGCCCCCTCCCCCCAAACCCACCCCCACCAACACCCCCAACAGCAACAGATGATGGGAAATATGCCGCCAAATTAGTGAGGGGGTGGGGGATTGAGTTTATCGTTTTAATTTGGTTATTTTTAATGCAATTGTCAAATTTTGCACAATTTCAAAATGTTCACACACAAAAAAAACTTTTTTTGTGGCCTAAGGACTTGAATGCAAAATTGCAATTCAAGTGTTTGTAGTTTAAGTTGTTACCAAACTCAAATTGAACCCCATGGAATGAGTTCAAAAGAGAGGTTCTATCTCCTTGCTCAATCACGCAAGGTACATATCGGCTTTGAAAATTTAATTTTGGGAGCCCTTCCCTTGTAGCGTAATGCATGATCACCGGGACTCCGGCCGCGGCGGCCCAGGTTCGACAGCGGCACACACCGGTTTTTCTGTGTTTATTTGTCCCGTGTTCCCCCCCCCCCCCACCCCCGGATAGCTTGATTGCTAAAAACACCCATGAGGTTACACATGTAGTGTTAATAAGCAAATTGGTTGTGAACATTAGTAGATATTGAGTGCAATTTGAATTTGTTAAAAGAATATCTGACCTTTTCATTGTCATATCAATCCTGCTGAACGTATTCAAACATGTTTAGATTGTATTGAAGAATTTAAAAGTTATTTTGTCTCATGTTAGTCAGTAGATAGATATCGCTCCACAGCTACTTCAAGTGGTAAAATATGTTTGTTAATTGTATTCTGCAACTTACTGCTTTTACTTCAGCACTTATATGTCACACACTACTAGATTTATAAAATTGGTTTTACTCTTACCATAGTGTTCTTGCTTTTCTGCTATAATATGGTCTTTTCTCTCCTTGTGGTAGTTTTATTTCCACAATTCCCCTTAGTAGTGGGTTAACCCCTGGGGTCTACCTGTCTATCTAACAGCGCTTCTGATTGGTTAATTACAAGATATACTCATTTGAATAACCAATTAAGATACTGCTTTTAAACTATTTCACCCCGATCTTTATCAGGGATACAATTATTGAAACAATGTCTCTGATTGGTGCAATAAATGATGTATCCATCTTTCTGACCAATCGGCCAGTAGTTCTCAGGGGTTAATAGGGATCATTTTCTAATATTGTCTCGTAAAATCATACTTTATTGTCTACATTTCATGTTAATCAAGCCTTATACAATGTATACAACCCATTATATGCCTATTTTGTGAATTTAAAATTACTGCTATTTTAGCGGGCAATTAATTTCATGAATCTGGAAATTTTACTGTTACTTTCAATGCAAAATCGTAAGTTTTGCAGGTGTTTTTAATTTCCCACATGAAATTAAGTGGTGAAATTGCACTAAATAATGGATTTTTACCTCTTTGCACTTATTGGTCAACATTTTAAAGACTAAACATTTTCATGTCAAAACAAATTCTTTCCATGGGAAGTGTCTTTAGATGATTTTGGTGGAATTTCAGCATTTTTTACCACTCATTCTCCAACACATTTCCTTCCCAAAAATGTATACTTTTATCACATTTAATAGGTCAAAAGTTACATGCGCTTGATAGATTTACAGGTTGTCTTTAGGGTTGACAGCCCACTTAATAGCTGATTTCAGCCTTTTATTGTTGCCTAATATTCTTTTCTTTTTTCAGCCCAATTTGAGCTATTTTACCCAAATTTCACACTGTTTTCAGGTTTTTAGCATTTTCAGCTTTTTCACTGTAAAAGGTCAGGTCTGCTCTTTTAACATAGAGATAAAATCAGATGGCCCAATTATTTGTCCATCTTTCAATTGTTTTCTTTCAGCCCATAATTGTATTCATAAACTTGGTTTTTATTTCAGAAATCTAGCTCCAAACCTCGGACTACAAAAAGAACCAAACAAGTTGCAATTAGCAAAAAGACAGGTATTTACATAAAACAAACCATAATTATAAAAAGATTTGACCAAAAGAAGTCATGGGACCCACACCATTAAGAGTTTTAAATGCAAATTGTGTTATATCAATTTCCTCCGATTACATTTATTGTCAGATATATTTAAGTACACAACAATAATGAAAATACAACAGTAACCTAATGTTGTCTTTTGATCATATTTTACAAATTTGATTAAAATATATTGAAAATGGATAAAGGTGGATCACATGCATGCAATGAATCTCTACATTGGTATCAAGTAGTCAACCATTTTAATTTTGCAAATTTATAATGTCCTTTTTTTCAAAATATCAATCCTTTCCTAGTAGTCTCAGCTCTCTGCACCAGCCAGCCGGGCGTCCCCAGACCTTTTTGAATGGGGGGTGGGGGGGGGGGGGGGGGGGGGGTGTAGAGGTCCCGATTGCCGACAAGCACCACCACAAAATAGTAAAAGGTAGCCCCAATTTTGTTTGCAGTCACCTCATGAATTTCACATAAGTGGGGGTGGGGAGGGGGTAGGATCTACAAATTTCGCACGGTTGTAAAATTGTGTACGGTCACAAATAATTGCACGGTCAAAATTTTTCGCACAGTCACAAATAATTGCACTGTCAAAAAAACCAATACATTCAACAACAAATGGCCAATCCTGGACAATCCACGGTCCCCCTGCCACCCCCCCCCCTTTGCGGACGATATTGCAAGAACCACCCAACAACAATTTTCTTTTACAGAATTGTTATGGTCAAAATCGTAAATGTATCGACGGAAGCTCGTTTGTGCCGACAGATTTGATGAATGGGGAAGATTTTGCCAACAGATTTGATTAAGGGGGGGGGGGGGGGGACGCCCTTGGTCGTACTATCTCAGCACCAGTCAGTCGCAGAACAAAATTAAGTTTACATAAGAAAGGCTTTTACTTCGATCTTTGTAAACTAATCTTGTTCCCTTAAATTCAAAGAATCAAGGGTATGAATGAAACCTTGCACTTCGCATGACAAGGATATAATGCACTACACACATGTTTCTTGTATGACATAGATATGCATTACACATTATGTTTTGTGACATCAATACCATACTGTCCACCTCATAGAGACCCATGAGGGTTCTTTCAATGTGACATAGATATGCATTACACATTATGTGTTGTGGCATCAGTACCATACTGTCCACCTCATAGAGACCCGTGAGGGTTCTTTCAATGGTCATAGTCCACTGGCCTACTCTTGGGATAGATAAATACATGAATAATTCTAGTTACTAAGTAAACAATATAAACATACATCATCCTTGTGACTTCCCTGGGAAATTAAGGACAACCTTGAACTTAAGGCATATTATGTGATCTTTTCCAGAGAGCGCCCTCTAATCATGATTTTTTTTTAGAAAGTATATTTTCTTGCAGATTTACATTTCTGATCATAAATCGTGCACACATTCCAAGTTACAGAGCGATACGATTCCTAATTACCTCAAAATCATGGTTTTAGAGTGAATTTAGAGTGAAAGTATAAACTGTCGTGTTATCCCGACAGTCTATTTTCACTCTAAAACCATGATTTTGAAGTAATTAAGATTCATATCGCCCTGTAACTTGGAATGTATGTACGACTGATGATCAGAAATGTAAATCTGCAAGAAAATCTGCTTTCAATTTTATTTTTGATGTTGAGGGCTTTCCTGGAAAGATCACATAATACAGGTGAGTCAAAAAAAAGTGTACCCTTATTGAAAAAATCTTAAAAAATATTTCTGACCACAAAATCAAGGCAAACAAAACTTTAAATGATTGCGCCATTTCTTTGCTACCATCTGGAAAAAAATCACGCTATTTGATGATACCGTTAAGTAAATATGATTATTTCTGTACAGGAGCTGTTTTTCCACCAAAAACACGGTTTATAATTTCAAGCTTAACGAGCTTAATAATGTTTACTAGGATTATGATGTAAAGCATTACACATCTTGTTTATTAAAAGAATTAAGTAGACAATAGACTTGTTCAAAATTGTCTCCTAATAGATTAAAACAATAGACAGCTTTAAGGCCTATTTATGACACAATTACCACACTTTAATCATTTCATAACAAAGGAATTGATCCTTTCGCTGTCGGTATTGTAATTTTTTATTGGTCGTATCTTATGAAATATAATGGTCAAGATCTGGAAGCGTGTTCGGACGTTAAATTGGTCACTTTTATTCAAAACAGCGTAAAATAAGTTTCCCTCAACCAATCTAAACCAGATAAAATTCATATTAAAGCTAATTGATTTGTCTTTATACCGTAGTACATTGTTTGGAAAAAGTGTACTTTAGGTCCCAGATACTGGTATACCAGAATCGTTCAATACTGGAACATAAAAGTTGCCAGTATCGGTCGATACTGGTACGATTTTACTGTTCCAGTATCGGTCGATACTGGAACACCAAATTGTGTTCCAGTATTGACCGATTCTGGAACATTTTTATGTTCCAGTATCGGTCGATACTGGTACACGTGATACCAGTGAAATTTGTCCCAGTATCGAACGATACTGGTACATAATTTTGTTCCAGTATCGCCCGATACCGGGACATTTTATATGTGCCAGTATTGACCGATACTGGAACACTGACTTTGTACCAGTATCGGTCGATACTGGGTGTTCTAGTATCGGACGATACTAGTACATTCCAGAATCTGGGACCTAAAGTACACTTTTTCCCATTGTTTTGAAAACAAACGAATACTTTTTTCTAAAAAAAATCGCTGAAGTTGAGTACACTTTTTTTTGACTCACCCTGTATACCTTTAAAATACCTATTGATAATAATCTTGCCCTCTCTGACCAGTTGCAGTTCAATGGTAAACACTTTCCATGTGGCAGGCGTCTCATATGGCAAACTGGTCTCATTTGCTCTATGCATGCAAAATGCATGTATTTGGCTATTGGACAATTTTCGTATTTCTGCACAAAAATGGTTGCTGAATAAAAACGGTTTAATCTAAATTTAAGTAGAACGTTGCACGCTACTCTGTATAAATCTTTTAATAATATATTTCAAATTAGTAGATAATTTCACTCCGTCATCCAGAAATTCTGTGTACAACCATAGCATAAAGTCATTGGTTATGACGCACTGTGCACACGGAATAGACCCTACTTCATGACTCTCCCATTCCTTAAATAAATAACCTTTGACCAAGTAGGAAGTGGCAAACTCCTCCACACATGTATTCCTGCCGGTTATATCTTAAATTTGCTACGATTGGTTGGACATTTTTTTCGGACAGAGAGAAACATGGAAACCCTTAATTTTTCAATCCAATCCAATTTATTGTTACGTGTGGTCAGTGTGCACTCAGCGGGACAATCAACACAAAATAAATCCCAATGTATTATTCAGTAGGTTTTTTGTGTGCGCTGACCTGGAGCATTGTAAATAGATGTAGGCTGTTAAATTCGAGCTAAGGTTTAGTCAGGGACAATCGAATGTAGGGACAAGAAACGGCCTATTGTATCGTTACATCATCGTATTCAATTACAAAACATGAGGGTTGCGGGTTAGCTCTAGTAGTTGCGGGTGTGTTTTTATTCAAGGAACTCAAAGGTTGCCCTATAATCTTTCGAAAAATTATAAAAATATAATTTTCCAAAAAGCTTAGGCCTAGGTCAAACTAAATACAATTTATACGTGATTTGTTCAAAAAATAACGTTCTAGTGTTAATAATAATCAGTATATTTGAGATAAATGTGATAATTTTAGATTTATAAAAAATGTGAAAACATGCTAGAACAAAGTAATTAATATTTTCCCTGGGAAGTTTAAACTATAGACATTTTGTTCCTATTGATTCCAATATCCAAATTAATCGGAAAATGATGATCTTTGATGATAATGCATTTCTAGAGTATAGTAGTTCAGTAGGAATTGCACAGGTATGTAGTCAATTGGATATCTTCACAATTATGACATGACCGTGAAGTAGGGTACAAATGCAATTTTATTGCTGAAAATGATACACGAGGGAGGATGTCTAGATTCAGAATCTTTTTTTTTATTGACGTCAAGCCACGCCCTTTTCGATAATGTTATAATTATGACAAATATAGTTTGTCTTATAAACATAATATCATGTTTGGTATCAAATTAAAGCTGTTGACTCCTGGAATACATATAAAATGATATTAATAAATACATAAAAAAGTCAAAAGAGGTCAAATGTGATTAAAATGTATTCATACAGGTCATGTCACCTGTAATTTCATGTCACCTGTGATTTCATGTCACCTGTAATTTCATGTCACCTGTAATTTTATGTCACCTGTGATTTCATGTCACCTGTTATTTCATGTCACCTGTAATTTCATGTCACCTGTAATTTCATGTCACTTATAATTTCATGTCACCTGTAATTTCATGTCACCTGTAATTTCATGTCACCTGTAATTTCATGTCACATACTATACAACGCCATATCCTGCCTGTCAATTTGAAGATGTGATACTTCATCCATGGTACAAATAAAAATGTCAACTTCATCAATGCCTGTCTCCATACATGCCATACACATCAGGTGTTTGTTAGTAAGAAGCTGCGTTCAGACAGGCGTAAATTTGTATAGAGTAAGATCGGATTAACGATTGTCCATGTTAAACTTGCGAGTAGTGACTGTGTGGACGGCACCCGTGTTAACTAATCCGACCTTACTCCGAACCGATTTAATCCTGAGATTTCTCAGGAGTAAGGAGCTTAACACAAGCTGCAGTTCGGATTAGCACGCCCGTGTGGATGCACTTAACACGGTCTCTGGTGTAAATGCGACCTTTCGATGTATAAGGCATAGTAAAATAAATAACATGTTTCCCGTCCTGACATTTTAAAAAAGGAGGAGGGAGGGTCTTACCATTTACTATTTTCCAATTTTTTGCTATTTTTTCCAAGATGGCCGACAAGTAGAAAGTGACCAACTGACTGTGTCGGGGACACTCCTAAACAGATTTTTCACTATACTTGCCAGAGAAACAAAAAAAACCTATCTAAATTCAGTACATTTTGTTTATTATTTGTGCAATAGACCTATTGCCTGTAAAATGATATACGGTAACACTGTAAAGATTTTTTCCTCTTCAATTTGGGTCAAATAAAATTATATTGTTGTTTGTAGCCTATGCATGTCTGTGATCTGGTAAAGAAAGATGTTTCATTTATGAATGATGGATAAAATGACAAATAGATTTTTAATGCTATTTAACATAACATGCATAACAGCAGTTATAATTTGTGTAACTCAATTTCAAAAATGAAATAAATATATACAAACATTTACAAATCAGTGTTTTATTATGTTACAGTCAACACTTCTCTTCCCCCATTTAATGATTATTTACTGAATTTAGGTATTTTTCAAATGTTAAAATTAATTCAAAACTGTATGTGTCTTGAATTAATGAATGGATTTCTAAATTATTTCAACAAACCAAGATAATACTAGACATAGTTCTGGTCTGAGACCAGGACACCTTGATTTTTTTTATGGATTAATGACCTCTAGTCACCCCATATGACATGTCACTTTTAATGGATCCAACAAATCTTTTGACCAATTCTGACAATCATGGGTCATTTCCTCCCGAAAAAATAGCATTTTGAGTGCGAGGAGTGCAAATTGACCTTTTGACCCCTAGTGACCTATGTTGACCTTTGACCCAATCAAAATTATTTGACTTTTTTTTCTTGTTTCATCAATGCCTACAAGATGAAACAAATCCGGTCAAAATCGGAGCATGTCTTATATTTTACCCCTGTTTAGGTCAATGACCCCTAGTGACCCCATATGACATGTCACTTTTAATCGCTGAAGACCCTATATGAACATGGATCCAAGAAATCTTTTGACTAATTCTGACAATCATGCATCATTTCCTCCCGAAAAAATAGCATTTTGAGTGTGAGGAGTGAAAATTGACCTTTTGACCCCTAGTGACCCCAAATATATTTTGATTTTAAAAACCGAACTATTATATATGCGTACGGTCAAAAGGAATATGTTGACAAATTCTGACGATCCTAGGTCATTTCACTAAATTGCAAACGCGTTTTAAGTGAAAATCACGTTTTGACCACTTATGACCCCTGTGTGACCTTTGACCCCAAACTGTGAAGACCCTATATGTAGGTCTGGTAGGGTCCTACTGACCAAATCTGGTGATTGTAGCATGTACACTGTAGAAAAAATAGCATTTTGAGTGCAAGGATTGAAAATTGACCTTTTGACCCCTAGTGACCTATGTTGACCTTTGACCCCGTAAAATTGATTGACTTTTTTTCTTGTCTTATCAATGCCTACAAAATTAAACATGACCGGTCAAAATCGGAGCATGTCTTACATTTTACCCCTGTTTAGGTCAATGACCCCTAGTGACCCCATCTGACATGTCACTTTTAATCGCTGAACACCCTATATGTACATGGATACAAGGAATCTTTTGACCAATTCTGACAATCATAGGTCATTTCCTCCCGAAAAAATAGCATTTTCAGTGCGAGGAGTAAAAATTTACATTTTGGCCCCTAGTGACCCCAAATGATTTTTAATTTTAAAAACCTTTCTTTTGTATATGCGTACGGTCAAAAGGAATATGTGGACCAAATTTGACAATCCTAGGTCATTTCACTAAATTGGAAATGCGTTTTAAGTGAAAATCACGTTTTGACCACTAGTGACCTTTGTGTGACCTTTGACCACTAACTTTGAACACCCTATATGTAAGTCAGGTAGGGGGTCCTACTGACCAAGTTTGGTGATTGTAGCATGTAAACTGTAGAAAAAATAGCATTTTCTAGATGGGTCTGATAGAAAGAAGAAGAACTAGATCTTGCTCCGGTCTAAGACCAGGCTACCTTAATTTTTCTTTGAGAAAATGATCCCTAGTGACCCTTTCTTGACCTTTGACCTGATTAAAATGATTGACTTATTTTCTTGGCTCATCAATCCAAACAAGATGCAACAAATCCGGTCCAAATCGGATCATGTCTTAAATTTTACCCCTTTAAAGTTCAATGACCCCTTTTGACCCCTTCTTGACCTTTGACCTGGTCAATATAATTGAATTATTTTCTTGGCTCATCAAATCAAACAAGATGCAACAAACCCGGTCAAAATCGAACCATGTCTTTACTTTTACCCCTGTAAAGTTCAATGACCCCTATTGACCCTTCGTGACCTTTGACCTGGTCAATATGATTTATTTATTTTCTTTGCTCATCAATCCAAACAAGATGCAACAAACCCCGTCCAAATCGGAGCATGTCTTAACTTTTACCTCTGTAAAGTTCAATGACCCTAGTGACCCCTTCTTGACCTTTGACCTGGTCAATATGATTGACTTATTTTCTTGGCTCATCAATCCAAACAAGATGCAACAAACCCGGTCCAAATCGGAGCATGTCTAAACTTTTACCCCTGTAAAGTTCAATGACCCCTAGTGACCCGGTATGACATGTCACTTTTAATCGCTGAACACCCTATATATGCATGGACCCAAGGAATCTTTTGACCAATTCTGATAATCATGGGTCATTTCCTCTTGAAAAAATAGCATTTTAAGTGACTGGAGTGAAAATTGACATTTTGACCCCTAGTGACCCCAAATGATTTTAATTTAAAAAACCATTCTTTTGTACATGCGTACGGTCAAAAGGAATATGTGGACCAATTTTGACGATCCTAGGTCATTTCACTAAATTGGAAATGAGTTTTAAGTGAAAATCACGTTTTTACCCCTTATGATCCCTGTGTGACCTTTGACCCCAAACTGTGAAGACCCTATATGTAGGTCTGGTAGGGGGTCCTACTGACCGAATCTGGTGATTGTAGCATGTAAACTGTAGAAAAAATAGCATTTTGAGTGCGAGGAATGAAAATTGACCTTTTGACCCCTAGTGACCTAGGTTGACCTTTGACCCCATGAAAATGATTGACTTTTTTTCTTGTCTTATCAATGCCTACAAAATGAAACATGACCGGTCAAAATCGGAGCATGTCTTACATTTTACCCCTGTTTAGGTCAATGACCCCTAGTGACCCCATATGACATGTCACTTTTAATCGCTGAAGACCCTATATGTACATGGATACAAGGAATCTTTTGATTAATTCTGACAATCATAGGTCATTTCCTCCCGAAAAAATAGCATTTTCAGTGCGAGGAGTAAAAATTTACATTTTGACCCCTAGTGACCCCAAATGATTTTTAATTTTAAAAACCGTTCTTTTGTATATGCGTACGGTCAAAAGGAATATGTGGACCAATTTTGACGATCCTAGGTCATTTCACTAAATTGGAAATGCGTTTTAAGTGAAAATCACCTTTTGACCCCTAGTGACCCCTGTGTGACCTTTGACCCCAAACTGTGAACACCCTATATGAAGGTTAGGTGGGGGGTTCTACTGACCAAGTCTGGTGATTGTAGCATGTAAAATATAGTAGGAGATACATTTTGTAGACTGTGTGTAAGGCCCGGTTTGAGGAAAGAAAGAAAGAACTAGATCTAGTTCTGGTCTGAGACCAGGGCACCTTGATTTTTATGAGAAAATGATCCCTAGTGACCTCTTCTTGACCTTTGACCTGGTTATGATGATTGGCTTTTATTCTTGCCTTATCGAACCAAACAAGGTAAAACAGGTCAGATCTAATTCGGAGCATGTCTTGAGTTTTACCCATGTAAAGTTCAATGACCCCTCTTGACCCCATACAACACGCCAATTTTGAACACTTAAATCGCTGTATGCGCATGGACCCAAGGAATCTTTTGACCAATTCTGATAATCGTCAGTCATATCCTCTCGAAAAAATAGCAATTTTAGTGCGAGGATTGAAAATTTACATTTTGACCCCTAGTGACCCCAAATACTTTTTGATTTTAAAAACCTAACTATCATATATGCGTACGGTCAAAAGGAATATGTTGACAAATTCTGACGATCCTAGGTCATTTCGCTAAATTGCAAACGCGTTTTAGGTGAAAATCACGTTTCGACCACTTATGACCCCTGTGTGACCTTTGACCCCAAACTGTGAAGACCCTATATGTAGGTCTGGTAGGGGGTCCTACTGACCAAATCTGGTGATTGTAGCATGTACACTGTAGAAAAAATAGCATTTTGAGTGCAAGGAATGAAAATTGACCTTTTGACCCCTAGTGACCTATGTTGACCTTTGACCCCGTAAAAATGATTGACTTTTTTTCTTGTCTTATCAATGCCTACAAAATAAAACATGACCGGTCAAAATCGGAGCATGTCTTACATTTTACCCCTGTTTAGGTCAATGACCCCTAGTGACCCCATCTGACATGTCACTTTTAATCGCTGAAGACCCTATATGTACATGGATACAAGGAATCTTTTGACCAATTCTGACAATCATAGGTCATTTTCTCCCGAAAAAATAGCATTTTCAGTGCGAGGAGTAAAAATTTACATTTTTACCCCTAGTGACCCCAAATGATTTTTAATTTTAAAAACCGTTCTTTTGTATATGCGTACGGTCAAAAGAAATATGTGGACCAATTTTGACAATCCTAGGTCATTTCACTAAATTGGAAATTAGTTTTAAGTGAAAATCACGTTTTGACCACGTGTGACCTTTGTGTGACCTTTGACCCCTAACTTTGAAGACCCTATATGTAAGTCAGGTAGGGGGTCCAACTGACCAAGTTTGGTGATTGTAGCATGTAAACTGTAGAAAAAATAGCATTTTGTAGACTGTGTGTAAGGCCCGGTTTGATAGAAAGAAAGTAAGAAACTAGATATGAACTGTGATCATAGATCACGGATATTAGTCGAGGGCGTGTTGACCTTTGACCTGCTGATGACAGTGTGCTCTTATTTATTTGAGACCGTTGAGACCATGTTTGCCAATCATCAAGCATTTCCTCTCAGACAAGTAGCATTTTGAGTGAATGGAGTGAATATTTACATTTTGACCCCTAGTGACCTTTTCTTGACCTTTGACCCTAACTTCATGATTAACTTTTGTTCTTGTCTCATCAATGCCCACAAAATAAAAGAAACCCGGTCAAAATCGGAGCATGTCTTACATTTTCCCCCTATTTAGGTCAATGACCCCTAGTGACCCCATTTGACATGTCACTTTTAATCGCTGAACACCCTATATGAACATTGATCCAAGGAATCTTTTGACAAATTCTGACAATCATAGGTCATTTCCTCTCGGACAAGTAGCATTTTGAGTGAATGGAGTGAAAATTTACATTTTGACCCCTAGTGACCTTTTCTTGACCTTTGACCTTAACAATATGATTGACTTTTGTTCTTGTCTCATCAATACCTACAAAATGAGATATGACCGGTCAATATCGGAGCATGTCTCACATTTTATCCTTGTTTAGGTCAATGACCTCTAGTGACCCCATTTGACATGTCACTTTTAATCGCTGAACACCCTATATGAACATTGATCCAAGGAATCTTTTGACCAATTCTGAGTATCATCAGTTATTTTCCCTCGGACAAGTAGGGTTTTGAGTGAATGGAGAAAAATTTACATTTTGACCCCTACTGACCCCAAATATTTTTTGATTTTAAAAACCGAACTATTGTACATGCGTACGGTCAAAAGGAACATGTTGACCAATTCTGAAGATCCTAGGTCATTTCACTAAATTGCAAATGCGTTTTCAGTGAAAATCACGTTTTGATCCCTAGTGACCCCTGTGTGACCTTTGACCCCTTATGCTTTACAACCTGAGTAGTGGTGCACATAAGGGTTCTTATGACCAAATATGGTCAAATTCGGGTCAATGGTTACGGAGCTATAGGTCCCATGGCTGAAGAAAGAAGAAAGAAGAAGAAACAGGTAGAATACAGTATATTAGTCGTTTCTCGACTAATATAAGAAGAAAGAAACGGCAGAGATAGAATACCTCGATTTTTTGAAAAAATCAAGGTAAAGAAACACGACAGATATAATACCTCGATTTTTGAAAAAATCAAGGTAAGAAAGAAACGGAACAGATAGAGTACCTCGATTTTTGAAAAAATCAAGGTAATTATACTTGGGCATGATATAGGTCACTCGAGGAGTCAGGTAGGGGTCAATCGATGCTGTTTAGGTGACCAATTAAATAAAGCTCTGACATTTTTTTAAATTTTGTTTTGTTTTTTGCGGGGACGGGAAACATGGAACTTTTTTTACTAGGCCTTACATCTTGTAAACCGCCATCCGAAAAAAAGGCGAGAAATTAGTAACAAAAAGAGAAATTTCGATCTTGAATTCATGTTCAAGCGAGATAATCGAATAAAGGAACCGACAATTTGGAAATAACGGAATAAATCGTTTGTAAACTGGACACCAATGCTTAGCACCAGGCTGCCGAAAACTGGATTCGATATAATCACAACTCGCGCAGTTGTCATCGGTCAAAGGTCAAAGGGTGTACTTCTGATATTTACTCGTGAGCCCTTCGATGGTCGTGTTAACTTTGTCGGAAAACTTAAGAGTAACGTGTATTTAGTACCGTGTGGACAACTGTCCGGAGTAGAGGGATTAATTGTGGAATTTTAATTGCTGTAGGGTCTAAATTTACGCCGATCATTTATGCCTGTCTGAACATGCCAATAGATTTGAAGTTAGAGGCACATCAGCAAACTGATAATTATTTGTTTTGAAAACGTTCAAATATTTAATACAAGTAGATTGAGACTATGGTCTTCATTATTTGTGATTATTTTGATTAATTAAAACCGTGCCTTGTTGAAGGGCTACAGTATAATACTTTATCAAACATCACAATTCCACCCTCATAACATAAAAAAACCATGCAGTTTCCAGTATTCTCATTATATTACTTCTCCACTGATTTTCTTTAAGGACATATGAATAGTTGCGTACATGCATGTAAATCTACATTAGGCCTACATTTATTTGGAAACAAACAAGCAAAGACTTAAATTGTTAAATTAACAACATTGAGAACAGCTTATAAAAATACTCAGATAAAAACGATTGCATCATTACTCATCAGCCTAAATTTGAATATATACATGTAGGTCGTGCTTTAATTTCATACCAAACATGATATGTTTGTGTTGCAAATATATTTGTCATTATTGTAGCTGTGTTTTTCATATGGGGGGGGGGGGGCAAGAAATGAAAGTTAACCGACAAGATTGTCTAAGTAAAGTAAAGTAAAATTTTCGACTTAACACTTATTTTTGCTATGATTGCATTTGGGGGACGCGCAAAAAATTGCCATCTATGTACTTTTGACCATCATTATTCCATGATTCCTCTTGTCAAATGAACCGACAGTGCCAATCTCAACCGACACGACAGTCAATATTGGGGGGGGGGGGGTGGGGGTGGGGGTGGTCGCCACTGCATTATAACATAATCGACAAAGGGGGTGTGGCTTTACAGGTCAATAAAAAAAGTTGCCTAATAGTGCCATTTTGGCACCCGGTGATCTGAATCTAGACTTACTCATCCATGATTTTCAGCAATAAAATCACATTTGTCATGTCATGTCGAGCTTTCACCCGACTAAGAGTCCATCCGTATCGAGCAAGACACACAGCGAGTCGTGCAGTATGATTGCTGAGATTTGTACCAGTGCCCATTCATTAATGTATTGTATATGCTCGCTCAACTGATATTTGTACCCCGCAGCACGCATACTTATATAATAGTACAATAGTTTCTTGTCACTACATGTACATTCAATTTTCCCTGGTTTAGTCAAGGGGGTATCAGAAAAAAGTCCTTTTTTGTGTACCAATGTACCCTTTTTGTGTACCAATGTACCTTTTTTGTGTACCACTGTACCTTTTTTGTGTAGCAATGTACCTTTTTTGTGTAGCAATGTACCTTTTTTGTGTACAAATGTATCTCTTTTGTGATGCCCCACCCCTGTTTTCGGAAAACGCTACCCTTCCCCATTTTGTAAAGCATTTTTTCGTCCTGGTTTGGACTAAAATAGTGTTCTTAGCTTTGCTATCATTTCTGTAATGAGAAAGCAATTGCTCTCGTATTGCTACATTTACTTGAGCATCCCGTTTCATCTTTACCATTTCGAACATCATAATGATTTAAATTCAGTGTTCATCATAATCAGATTTAATTGTAGATAAAATAATTTCATATATATTTTGACCGTCGTTTATTTGATACAAGAAAATATGAACAGATAGTTTTAGCTAGTTTGTATTTAACATACAATATCAAATACTTTTAGAACAGAACTTGTGCGTTTACAATCAAGGTCCAACGTAGATGAGGGTGTAACTTCCGGAATCCGATTCCAAGGGCAGGGAGTCATGATAACTATGTGACGCGATCAAGAGGAATGAGTCGGATGTCGACCCTGGTCGAAAATGAGTTTTTAATACAGTTTTAAAGATGACACCTAGAGCTTTCAGAAACTGAAAACCCCATGTCGATAAGACATTTTGTTCCAAAGTTATGTCAAATTGTATACATGAATTTCCATCAAAACTTATGTAAGCCGCCATTTTGAATTGGCCATATCTCAATTTGGGATTCCCCGACATCCGACTCATTCCTCTTGATCGCGTCACATATGACAGGTTGTTTGGTCGTGTTTAAGGCGTGATGACTTGTGGTAGACAATCAGTCGAGTTAGCGAAAATATCTCTGGTATTTTATCTTGTGGTGTAAAATATTTATCTCAAGTTAAATTTGCTATTTTAATGCGAAAATTAGCTATTTTACACTAATTTGGCCACATTGAGGTAAATTTGGCTTGAACAAGCTTCTAAAATTGTCTGCGCTTTCCTAATTTGAGTGTTTGCTGTTGCTAATTTATTGTTATCATATTTTGTCTTCTTCTAAATTCCCCCCCCCCCACTCCAAATCTGGGGGCCCCTGGCCCAGGCTCATCTGTCCAAATGGTAAATCCATCCCTGCAACCAGACCCATCAAGGTTATCTGTGTGTGTACAGTGCTAATTAACCCTAACACTCTTGAGTACTACGAATTACTACGATGTGGTGTGCTTGTGTCACCCAGCTCAGCAGTTTTTCGATGAAATAATGGCCCCAGGGTATATACAGGGCGGAATATACTCCGCCATGTATGGTTCCCCCCCCCCCCCGTGCCCTATCGGTAGATCGACTGCCTCCAGAGGTCCTGTATTTGAGCCCCGGGGAAGTGGGGCGCTTTTTCCCCTCCCTATTTTGCCGTGAAAAAATTCTTGGGAAAAGGTGCCTCGGGGGGGGGGGGGGGGGGGGGGGGGGGGGAATTAGGAAAGATGGGAATTTATGTACACAAAACTTGTTGAGGGGTTATTTATTTATTTATACTGGTAAGGAAGCAATCTTCTTGCAAAGTGCACAATGCGATGCAGAGCGAAATATCAGTCAAACCATTTGGAACGGTAGTTGCTCACGCTTGTGCGATCGGAGTAGCAACTACCTATTGATTGATTGATTGATTGATTGATTGATTGATTGATTGATTGATTGATTGATTGATTGATTGATTGATTGATTGATTGATTGATTGATTGATTGATTGATTGATTGATTGATTGATTGATTGATTGATTGATTTATACTGGTAAAGAAGCAATCTTCTCGCAGCAATCTTCTCGCAGAGTGCTCAATGCGATGCAGAGCGAAATAGAAGTTAGACCATTTGGAACGGTAATTGCTACTCCGAGTTTCACGCTTGTGTAAAAATATTCATATTGAGAATATTTAACAATAATTCACTCAAATTGGTTATAACAGCAATGCAAATGGGAGACTGAAGAGAAACCATTTTTTTATGAGTATGACATATGTCACACTCCGAAAAAAGGGAACATAAACCAGTTCTTTTGGTTGAATAACTTGGCAAAAGTACTCACATTAATTACTTAAAGGGACACTAAGAGATGTGTTGGAGGCTGCGCCCTCAATTATGATCAAAACTGGGATTAGTATATTTTTAAAATTGTATTACATGTATGAACTTACACCTATAAGGATTAAGAAAAATCAGCCCTCTTTGTACAAGAAAACGTCGATTCAAAAATGCTCGTACAGCCGGGACGAGCATTTTACGTCCGACAGTATCCCCCTGCAGTACGTGTGATACATAACGCGAACCATATTTGCATAGAGGGCGTTTTTCAATAAATAGCGATGATATTGTTTTAATCAAGTTTTGCTGTGTTTTTGTTAGTAGAAACAACAATAATGGCAATTTTTAATGTTCATCTTGAATTCTGAAGTAAATTTTTAAACATTTAAAATTTTCAACACCACTTAATGTCCCTTTAATACAGACATTCATTTATTTTGCACCTGCTATTATTGTATAATGTAATCCAGGGTAATTATCTAATTGCCGCCAGACACGAGGATTACAAAATCAGGACGCAAACGCAAAAGAATCATGTGGAGTGTAATCTGCAAGCACATACCAGAGTGCATTTAATATTCACATCAAAATTTTATCAAATGTAATCCATGTCATTTGTATAATAGATGATAAGCGGACCTTGATGGTCATTCAAATCAATTGTGTCTATAAATTTAAATATTGTAGTGACACATATTATTATTAGCACATTTTTAAATTGGACAATTCCATTTAAAATCTGTCACACACCATTCAATTGTGTCTATAATTTTAAAGTTCAGAGTGACACATAGAATTGGGTGTTGTAACAAACCTGACCATATTTGGTCATTTCGTTCAATTGTTTGTCTGTAGATAAACAATTGTCAATCATTGATTGACATAAAATGTAAATGAAGTAGTGGACGATTAAATTTTAATTGGATGAATTTTACAAACCTAAACCCTCCGAGGTTATACCTTAGGAGGTTATCGACCGAGCATACTTATTTCACACTGCAATGGTATTCAAAAATAAAAATTCATGAGCCTTCTGGACAAGATAGAACCGTGGGCGCTAGAAAGCGATGTTAACCCAAGTTCTCCGAAGATTAAGACCTAAGGGAACCTAAATTGCCATATGAGGCTAACCTTGTTGTTAACACTGCAATGGTATTCAAAAAAAAAAAATTCATGAGCCTTCTGGACAAGATAGAACCGTGGGCGCTAGAAAGCGATGTTAACCCAAGTTCTCCGAAGATTAAGACCTAAGGGAACCTAAATTGCCATATGAGGCTAACCTTGTTGTTATTAACAAAGCCTGGACAGGAAGAGGTTATTAATAAACAAATGTATATTGATCTCTGAAAAGCAAATGTGAACTGGACAAAAAAAGAATGATGATGTGGCTTGGGTGATGAAAAAGGTGTATATCAAACTGCCGTATAAGAGGGTAGCTCCTCCGCCACTTGTAACAAGGGTGGGAGGGTGGGGAATTTTATAACCTTCTGGTATGAGATGCAGAAACAATATGACTTGTGATGTGATCACAGAAAAGGAGCTGCGTTGAGCCGACGCGCGCGGGTAAACAACAAACAAAGCGAATTTCGCGGGTTAGCGATCCTTACTTTGGATTGGTCCAAAGGAATCAAAACAAAGGTCAACTGAAAGGCCAGGGGGCAAAGCAAAAAAAAAACGCACTGGCAATCCTAGTGCTTGAGCAATTCAGAATTATGTTAGACAAGCAAAATAATTCTTTTATTACTTTTGATATTGACTTGTCAGTTAACGAATGTTTATGGATTTCAAATGTTTGCAAGTTGTCTATGAGGTGACAAAAAAACCTGTTCTATGGACAGACCTCTCAGGTTGGTCGGTTGATTTGGCTCTTTTCCCTTCAAGATGACACAATAAAATACAAATATCTTTAATTCCACAATTTATTCAATTGTACTGGACCCCCCCATTACAAATAGGGTATGTAGAACTTTTTGTTGCCTAATCCAAAATGTGAAAATTAACAATTGTTTCATGAATATGCTCAGAAGTTAAAATGAGACATAACCCTACCAAATCTAGCAAAACCCCACGAAAGCACTGTACTGAGGGTCACTGCTAACCTAGTCTATGTTATTGCCACTGTCTGGACAGGGGTCAGACCCCTGCCCTTTTTATTTTTACCCACCATTTTTACAAAGCCACCCTTTTTATTTGGGAATGTTCATACCCACCCTTTATAGCTTTATAAAGTGAAGCTGTGGTGTGGTATTCTAAAAAAGGAAACCATGACACCTACCACTTTAGCGAAAAACATCAGGATTGTAATGCCACAGCATCTTACACAGCGGCCTTTGGGCTATTCTCGGCACTTAGTTTGTTTAAATAACACGTTCTCATACTTTTCATGTTTACTGGGTTATGTGTTTTTAATATACAGTCTGATTTCTTGTTTTATACAAACTTGTGCAATTGTAATATTAATATGTGAGTGCCTAGTGAGTGCTGAATAAACATGAATCAAGCAGGTTGTTTTAAATATGCAGTTCACTTCAAGTTCAATCAATGTTGACAGACATTCCCAGGTCATTTTTGTAATAAGCGTCAAATCTATTTTTGGTCCTTTAATCATCATTGATGTCACCATAGAAACTTCACAGTTATCATCATTCACAGTGGTTTGTAAGTAATTACCCTTGTAGGGTCGGCTCGTACATTCCATAGTCAACTTTAAGCGCAGATTTGTAGAATTTTGGGTACAGAATTGCTCCCTATAGAGTCACAAGGTTTATGATCGGATTTAACATTCAGCGACTTTTAGAAATGAGGTATACTTGTGTAAGAGTGACGGAATATCAATATGTTTAAGGGGTGACAAATACGCAATTGATCATGTTATAAGATGTCCTATCCTATTCCATTTACAAAGGCACTGTAGTCAGTGACCTAGTCATGCGATCAATTGGGCATGCGATAGCTCCACCCATACTATAGTTGTAGTGGTGCCTAAAACCCCAAGCCTAGAGTTAGTTGCAGCTTGCTTCTCAATGAGACTACAGGGTGCCGAGTTTGGCATCACACAACAGTATGATATTCTACTAACATATTGTAGGTCGGAACCTATGTTGGAGGTTACCGTTTGCCTATTGAATAAAGCAGTATCATCTAAATAATGACAAGTCTTAAGGTGTTTAATTGTGTAGAGAAACGATCCCATACATGCTGTGGAACTCAGATATGATGTGGGCATTACAGAAATATCCCATCATACGGAGTATCTCACACTTGCATACTGACTCACATAATCATTAGGCATTTAGGAATTTTTCAATTCACTTGTCCAATGTAAAAAACTTTGTACACAGGGCTGTTACCTTTTACAATGTTGTACCCACTGAAGTTACATGTTTGTGAGTTTGACTTCAGGGGAGTAGGTGAAAATGTTGCAAACTATGACCAGATGAACTCTTAACACTTTCCACGCGGCTATTAGTTTTACCATATACAAAACAGATTTTTCAGAAACCTTTCACAATTTTCAAAGTCTATCTCAAGGATTACTGAACCAATACTAGGCATGTTTGTACTTATGTCAATGCATTTCTCAAGATGATTCCAAATATGGAAATGACATTCCATAATTTTGATATTTTTAAAAAAAATTGTGTAATTTTGGAATGTCGTCTGCAGCTGCCTGCCGCGTGGAAAGTGTTAACAACATGTTAAATTATTACGTTATTCCATTATTTATGGTCATATCAAGCTGGTTACGTATCGGCCTTGCAATAGAATAGAAATATGGATGCTGTTATGTATATTGGCTAGAATCATGCTTATAAGCCATCACCAATTGTTAATATTTACTCATGTTATTATTTATGATAGAAAAATGTGAAACAGATCCTATGCTACTTTTTAATTCCGAAGTGGGATAAATATTATATTAGCGCTAGCGACACTGTATTTTGATTAATTTTAGACAATTGCTGAGAAGTTATTATCTGCAGGGAATTTACCCCATCCTTTTATATTTTATCCCCACGCTTTAAACAACTACACCCTTTATATCAGAAATGTTCTGACCCCAACGCTTTTGATAATATTTTTATTTCTGGAGAACCATGCATTATAATGCGTGCCGTACGGACTATGTTTGTGCAATCGAGGCAAGCTATATTTGGTGACCGGAGAGTTGTTTGGGGAGCAAGACCCCTTAGCATGATCGCCCAGACTCAATTACATTCACTTTAGTCAGCAAAATGATATAATACAAATAATTATGAGAAGAGGCTAGAAGCTCCAGTAGAAACCCTGGCCAGGGGGGTTGTAGAATGAGGACCCTTAGAACAAATTTATAAATGATGATAGTCTGGTACATTAAGATCTGATAGAAAAATGAAACGAGACACAGCGTAACAAAAACAGGAAAGGACAAACAAAAAAACAAGGAAACAGATACTCTAAAATAGACAAACCACACCAAGTGGCCCACTGTCAACGGAAAAGCAAGTCATTAAGTACATGATAAATGCGAGGAAGGAGGGATAGATGCCCATGCCTCCCCCACCTCCCCCCCCCCCCCAATAGTGATTTTCCTACACACCACCAAGAAGGATTAGGTTAACACAGAGAGACTGACTAAACCTGCCATTTATAATGTATGCGCATTGATATTGCAAACTTGTTAGACTCTTGTGAGTTCCTATCTTAACTTTAACAAAATGTGAATTATACTTTTGGATGATGGGTTGGGTTAATAACTTCATTTGGCTTATTTCTCAATTTATCTTGGAACAGAGAGGATCTCTACAACTTTATTTCCCCGTATTTCTCAATTTATCTTGGAACGGAGGGGAAAATCAGTCCTTAAAGGTACACAATGTCATGTTGAATTTTTTTAATTTTAATTAATTTACTTCAGAATTCAAGATGAACATTAAAAATTGCCATTATTGTTGTTTCTACTTAAAAAGAACCCAGCAAAACCTGTAAAACAATGTTTTAAATATGTTGGAATACCACCCTCAACCATGTAAAATGCTGGTTGCGGCTCTACCAGCATTTTTAAATTGACGTTTTGTTGTACAAAGAGGGCTGATTTTTCTTAATCCTCATAGGTGTAAGTTCATTGATACATGTAATACAATTGTAAAAAAATACAAATCCCAGTTTTTATCATATATTTTTGTAATTGAGGGCGCTGCCTCCACCACATCTCTTATGCCCCTTTAAGACCCAATTTTTCATCAAAAATCCACTCCGCTCGAAGCCCCCATTTTTTAAACCCTTGATGGCACACCCCTACCCAAACACTTTTGTACTACATGTGACATTACACAGAGATGGGATTTTTCCGGAAATTTCCGGAATTCCGGAAATTAGGCCATAAAAAAAAAATCCGGAAGGAAAAAATAATAAAAATTGGATGATGATATTTCAGCATAAAAAGAGTCAAACATGTTTTTTAGGGGGTGGGGGTGATACTCTATATCGCTCTTCGCAATTTTTCAGGCAATCTCTCAATCACTCAGTCACATCTCTGATTACAACTTTTTCTCATACAGATGATTTCCAAGTGGGTAGCAACCACTTTCAGACACTAATCAATCTCCTCAAAGAATGTTTACTTGGTCATCGGTGGGAGGATGCTGGTAACATCTTGGCATCAATGTGTATGTATCCTTCTCCACAACACTACCATACAGGAAAGGGTATGCCTGGACATCAACTCATATGGACGGTAAGTTATCAATGTGTATGTATCCTTCTCCACATCACTACCATACAGGAAAGGGTATGCCTGGACATCAACTCATATGGACGGTAAGTTATCAATGTGTATGTATCCTTCTCCACAACACAACCATACAGGAAAGGGTATGCCTGGACATCAACTCATATGGACGGTAAGTTATCAATGTGTATGTATCCTTCTCCACAACACTACCATACAGGAAAGGGTATGCCTGGACATCAACTCATATGGACGGTAAGTTATCAATGTGTATGTATCCTTCTCCACAACACTACCATACAGGGAAGGGTATGCCTGGACATCAACTCATATGGACGGTAAGTTATCAATGTGTATGTATCCTTCTCCACAACACAACCATACAGGAAAGGGTATGCCTGGACATCAACTCATATGGACGGTAAGTTATCAATGTGTATGTACCCTTCTCCACATCACTACCATACAGGGAAGGGTATGCCTGGACATCAACTCATATGGACGGTAAGGTCAAAAAAAAAGTTGTTTGCTTGTCCCCGTCCGACCGACCGTGTGAGGCAGTCCAGACTGGCCAGAAAAAAACTTTTTTTGTTGAATTTTTGTTAAAAAAAATAAAATTAAAAATTTTTTAAATATTTTTTTAAATATTTTTAATTTTTTTATTTTTAAAACATTCATTTGAATGACCTATATTGAACCCTACGTTACTCCTCATGTGAGAATACCCTTTTCATGTCACCTCCACGCGCGGAAGAGCAATCTAAAAGCGACAATTCCGCGAAGCGGAAATGTGAACAAATAATGGTAACCCCTCAAGAGGAGGTACAAACAAATATTGACATTTCCGCGCACCGAAAAGCAATCTAAAAGCAACATTTCCGCGAAGCGGAGATGTGAACAAATAATGGTAACCCCTCAAGCGGGTAGTTGGCTCCGCTTACGGAAGTTCCAATAAATGTGTGCATTGCCGCGTGGGGAAAAGCGATCCAAAAGCGACAATTCCGCGAAGCGGAAATGTGAACAAATAATTGTATCCCCGCAAGCGGGTGTTTGGTCTGCTTGCGGCAATGCTCATAAATGTGTGCATATCCGTGCGCGGAGATACCAAGCGGGCCTTGCATCCCCGCTTCGCGAGAATGCACGCAGAGTTGTGCAGTACCGCAAGCGGTACTGCACAAAAAACTGTTCAGAAAAATAGTCATGGGGTATAAATATGTTGGTTATTTCAAATCAAATGTGGGCTAAACCATGCTAAAATTAACCATTGCCATTAGCCTGCCATGATAAGGCTCAAAATGGTCCATGCTAGTTTTTGTGTTTGTAGGATTAAATTCGATCATAAAGAAGCATCATAAAAGGCCACATAACCTCTAGCGCTGTCATGAAATAACTCCTCAATAGTAATAAATAACCTGACACTCTCATTATCAATCTGAAAAGATACATTCATTGTCCCAAGTGCTTGTGGGTGTGATAATTCGCCTTCTTGTGTTCCAATGCTGGGTCCGGTGGAGTGATAGAAACTCCACCTAAAAGGGAAATTAGTACAAACAAACGATCTTGAATCATAACTGAGACTTGTATTATTCGGTGACTTGAGCATAGAATTCGTCATTTTGGCGCTTTTCGCGCAAAATCTTTTTCCGCAGAAATTATAACACGCGAAAAAAAAAAAATTCGCGAAATGTCTATGATACCAAAATGCGCGAAAATATCTTTACGCGAAAATATTGGCTTTTACAGTAGTATAGGAGACAATTTGTTGTCGTAACAGACTACTAGTACACGTATTGAATACACAGGTTTTCAATCTTGCGAGTCATACAGGTGGGAGTAAGACAGACATTGCACATGTTTTCTACACAATTTCAATAGAGACGATCATCCCTTTTCACTGTCTCGGGGCAGTAGCAGGGTTTGCAAGTTTTTACCGCAGGTGGTTTAAAATGTTAGTGTCCCTTTACCAGGTGCAAAAAGTTATTTCTTCCTCAGGAGCATGGTTCCTCAATCAAGCACGGGACATATCAAACGAAATCAAGAATTACCCCTGCATCCCGCTGGCTCCTAGTTTTGAGTACGATTTATTCTGTCAATATAAACAGTCGGGTTCCAAAGCGTTGGCAATAACTATTTTCCTTTTATCTTCACGCTCCCAAAAATGAGATTCATATCAAACAATAACATAAAAAAACAACATTTTTCTGAGCCGACACTCTGGTTTACAAAGAGTTCTTCATCACATTTGCTAGCGTCAGTAGCGGCACCAGCATCTTTTTTTTGTGTTGTGGTGGGGGGGGGGGGGGGGGGGGGGTGGGGGTGGGGGGAGGCCAAAAAAAGTTTGGGTGCACTATAAAGATTTGGGATGGGGTAAAATGAGTGGAATGAGCATGCTAATGTTGTGTTTTATTGTAAAAATTGCATGAAATTAAACATTTCAGACCAATTTAAAGCTAATTTTAACAATGTGTTAATAGTGTTCCTCTTTTTAGCTGATTTCCTCTTTTTAGCTGATTTCCTCTTTTTAATTTTTTTTCTTGTGCCAAAATGTCAGCTTTTTCTTTTCTTTTCATCCCATATTTGGCATTTTCCCCCTTACCTAACTTTATACTGTTTAAAACTCAACATTTTTTATTGTTTGGGAGACAAAATGAGGTGGGGCTTGAGCTGAATGGGAGGGGCAAGTTGGGACCAAAGGTTGTGACTGATATATTCAGGCAGCTGTTGCTCGTCTTCATAACCCAAAAACTTTGGGCAAGGTTAAAGATACTAGAAATAAATGGCAAGGCATTTTGGTAAGAGTCACATGAGCTGCGGAGTACCTGGCAGGATTCATTCTTTACCAGCTGTGGCCACATAACACATGTTTAAATGACAAGGTTGAAGTTAGTAAATGGCAAGGCATTTTGGTAAGAGTCACATAAGCTATGGATGGGAATACCTGGAAGGATTCATTCTTTACCAGCTGTGGCCACATAACATATGTTTAAATGGCAAGGTTGTATGTGGCCACATGTTTTCAAAAGATGCCGTAATCTTGTTGGGATGCCAGCTTCCATGGCTGCATTCTTCATGTGTGTGTCAGTCAGTCTGTCAAACATTTATTAGTACTAGCGGGCACCAGCGCTTCGCGCTGGACCCGCTAGAAGATTTCACGGGGAATAAGTAAACAAAGCGTAAGAAAATTTGATACAATAATATCAAGAACATGTCCTACATATGTATACATAATCCAGACAGGGCCCTATAAATAATCCGAATAGCGCAGGTGCTTTTGATAATCCAGGTATACATGTGCCTTCTCATGTTAATCTAGGTAGGCCTACGTTTGTGTTTCCAGGCACCTATGTATAGGCCTCCCATGAGACCTGAAATGCAGGTAGGCCTACCCGTTGTCCCATTATATCCAGGGACCCCATAGGCCTAAGCCCTACCCCCTAATCCAGTTACCCCTGGTGCCCTTAATAATGCACCGAATACCACATAATCAAGGTAGGCCTACTGCAGTGTGCCGTTATCTCGAGATACCCAGGTGCCCTTACTTTATCATAGTCAAGTAAATTAAACGCGGGTGCCGAAGATAGCGGGCAGTAAAAGTCATAGGCCTATCACATAGGCAGAGGTGAGTATATCATAGCGTTATAAATGTTTATATAAATATCAAGAGTATGTCCTTAAATAATTCAGGTACTAAAGTGCCCTTGATATCATGTAAGTGACATGGTGCCCTTAATACACCATGAGCCTAGGCCCAATGTGCTCTTAAATAATACAGATACCCATGTTCCTAATCCAAGTAGGCCTACTCCATCAACGTGTTCTTAATACCCAGTTAGTACCTCCTGTCAGCGCATGTCTCTACCTATTTTGTACCCCAAATAATAAAAAGTTGAATTTTAATGTCAAAATTGAAAGTTACTTAAAATTTAGAATTTAAATGTCTTCCCCGATTCTTTTATTGCCCCACCACACCGTTTTCCTCCTTTAACATTTTGGTGCTGGTGTCGCCACTTCCCACATGCATGCACATACTGTATCCACGGTAATTCAGTAGGCCTACGTTCTGAGCGTTATAGTTTTATAGTCGGTCGTTTAGTTTTATGGTCGGCCGATTCTATCATCAAGATCACTTGTACCATTCCACGCTTGTACTTTACACAATGTGTGCCATCCGGGTTTTGTTTGGCCTATTTACATTAAATACATTATTCCTCCAATAGGCATGTGGGGCCTTAACGTATAGTATGTAGTCCCTTGTGTCATGTTTGCTGTGTTCTATAAAGCCTCCCGAGATACTATCTGAGTGTACACCCTTAAAATGCAGTTATCACAGGTGGCCCACCTGTGCATAGTATTAGTATCCAGGTAATTTGAGACTCGTTTTATAGTGAACCCCGTAATCCAGATACCACGGATGCCCTTAATAATCCAGACACTCTATAATAATCATGATAATGTACCACACAAAAAACACGTTCCGTTTATCCAGATGCCCCATGTGCCCTTATATCCAAGTGCGGAGAGGAGGAGGTGGCTTTAGGGTACACTATTAGAAAAAAGGGTGCTTCAGAGGGGTTCTTGGCTGTCCCGTATATGGTTTAAAGGTTCTTTGATTTTAAAGGCCCCCAAAAGGTTCTGTAGAGAACCTTTAGCGGTTCTAAAGACCAATGTTTGCCCATATTTTGCCCACTTTGAACCTTAAAATGGTTCTTTTTGGAACCTTTTAAGGTGATAAGGCCTAAGGGTTCCATACGGGACAGCCAAGAACCCCTGAAGCCTGAAGCATCCTTTTTCTTAGAGTGTACGGACTGCCTGCTTTCACCCTGCCACGTTACAATGTGCAGTTTGCGCCACAAACGCGTATACACTTTGTATGCGTCATTACGTGTGCGCTGAATCGCGCGCACCATGATAAACGCGGTCGCGCAGCTTCAACATAGGAACTGTTGTTATGGTACCGCCACAGTTTCTTTATCGTTAGCAAACTACGCGTTCATCTATGTTACTAATGCGAGAGTGTCACTTTAAGACGGTGTAAGAGTTTTTATTTACATTTAGAAAATGTCGTAAAATAATTTGATTTATCGGACGGATAGTCACGTATAAATGCTTGTACTCATGCGATCTTTAAGAATAACAAACGGCCGCATATACAGAAATGTAGCTATATCCCTGATGAAAATATTTTGGGTGAAGACCATATGTCATCACTCACTCCGAAAACCACAATTTTTGCCCGAACAGTAGCTATCCGAGTAAAATAAATTCAACATTTCGGATTATCATCTGTGATCCTTTCTGCGCATGTCTGAAAACGGGAAAATACTGGCATTGAACTATCTAATTAGCTCGTCTATTAGAGGCGCAATTACCACGCTTTTTCAGTTGAAGAGGGACGCGAGTGTAAAATTATTATTGAACTATCTAATCAGGCGAGGGACCGAAAATTAGTATATAGATACACTTTTTTGTTTTCTTCATTTCTTTTTCATACAAAGTCCAACAGTGACCTAACTTTGTACAAAGATGCAACATGGGAACCTTCAGATGTCAATGAGGTCAAAGGACACATATCAAGGTCAAAGATCATCTGAGGTCAAGTTGTAAAATATGATAACAAAAAAGACATTTTTTTCATACAAAGACTGATTGCAACCATTAAATATTATGTTTTGATGAATCCATGTGTGAATTGGATCCAAAACATAATAATGATACAATTGGATATTTTACGCCAATATGTGCTGGTCTCGCTGTGAGTTTTTCAAGTCTTCATCATCATCATCATCATCTGTCAGCTGCAGAGCAGGCGACCACAAGATTTCTCCATGCACGGCGATCAGTAGCAAGTGCGGCAATCTGTTTTTCTTGAATTGCACCTTCTTTGTCCCCCAGTAATTGTCTTGCATATGTAAGGTATGAAGTGCTTGGTCGACCTGGACTTCTTCTTTTAAGGTCCCTTGAACCAGATGCCATCATAGAGCCAAGATATCTGAAATATGGTTGATGGGATCACCATAGACTTGAAGTGTTGGATGGGGGTTGCAGTTAATAGTCATGTACTCTGTCTTAGGTGTGCTAATGACAAGTATTATAATGCAATATTTTAAAACTCATAGCTCTACCAATACATATGGGCTCAATCGATCCAATTTTATGTACTTAACCTCGTTCATATGAAAACCTTCATATAAAATCATTGATTTCAGGATGTTCACTTATCTACCCTTAAAAACGAACAACCTATCTCAGACCGTGTCTGTATTTTTGTGAGGCTGTTTTTCAATTTTCATACCAGTGAGCCATTCAGTGTTTTTTGACAGCGTCCACCTTCTCCTTTATGAAGCTATTGAACTTCTGCTGCTTGTATCTTGGGACTACTGCTGATATCTTGAATTCCAAATCTTAAGATTTTTCGACCGCGTTATGAATGCCAAAATAGCGAAATCATTCATCATTTGATATTTTCCATTTTTTTCCGCCGTTTTTGAGATATTGTTGAAGTTTTTCGGTGTTTTCCTTAATTTCCTTCTTCGAACATCGCATTTTGTTTACATTCTGAATCAATTGGAACCTAAAAATAGAAATCGACTTTGATGATCACCTACGGCTTGTTCGTATACATCCGCGCAATTTAGCTGGTGTGTTGGAGCTGCTGTAAACACGGAACAGATCATGTAAAAATGCAACGGTTGGATGGAGTAAATTTTCTTATAAAATGTTGCTCTAAATATATATAATTACAACATTCATTCATTGTTGACGTAATTTTTAGGTATGAAACATCATTTTTATAAATTATTATAAATGTTTGCAGTAATAAATCTTGAAATACGGGAATATTTTGACATTAATTCGTTTTTTAATTTGTGCTTCCTACCACGTGTGGTGCATTGTTTGTATCTTTGTGAAGAAAAACATGGAAAATGTTTAATTTACAAAAATAAAAGTTACTTGCACTGTGAAGTTTAAAGTGTTTCTTTTGAATCTGTACTTTGTGTGATTGTATTATTGATCTGTGTTGTATTTTATCACTATATTGAAGGTTATAGAGCATGCTAAGCATTGGTGAAATGGTCGTTATTTTGTAAATAATAAACTGCTGCAAATAATGAATAATGAATAATGAAAAAGTTACCTCATTATGGTTTGAACCAAATGTTACGGGAAACATGGAATCAACTTTCATTAGCTAATGATATAATCTGATAAAGTGTATGTTGGTCAGAACTATTACGTTCAGCCCTTTGAGATCAAAGTGACTCGTAATTAATAGGTTAGAGGTTACAAGGTAATAATTATAATGACAAATCAATATTATGTCATTATTCATCTCATAATATAACAGTACAGATTCTTTTTACTCTCAGACCTATTCATATCCTGTTCCAATCTATCTTGTAGCAGTGCATTGCAAAGTTTACATTTGTGAACATTTCTCTGAATTTTCATGCCATGAATTAGGCCAGTATTGCTGATTCGCAAAATTTTAATCTCACAAATATTTTTGGTTTTACAGTAATATATTTCTCATTCATTCACTAAGTACAGAGCATACATCCTCTTGAAAATGTGCTTAATTCGCAAATTCCACGTCCGACCCAACTGCTATTTTTACCCCAAATCCTTTTTTTACTCTCTGCGACAAAACATTGCACAATGTTGACAAAAAGTTCGTATCAGATATAAAAGTCATGTAGTGACCCAATGCATTAAACCAATATCAGGTTAAAACAATTTCCAGTGAATGTGAGCCAATAATGTGATTTGGTATGTGGTTTACCCTATTTACGGAATTGCCTAAATTTGAAATTATGTGAAATAATACAGGTCAAGAAAAAACTAGAGATTTTGGACCTAATTAACATTAGACTTACCCTGGCCTGGGGTCCATCATTGACCCTATCTAGATTTAATAAAAATTCCCTTTAAAAGGGATAACCATGCCCAAGATGATTCCATTTATTAAGATAAAAAATAAAATAAATGGAGTGCACTGATTTTAATCATTTCATTTTTTAAAGATGAGATTGCTCTTTAGGTTGGTTAAAGTTGGAGGATAAATACCTATAGCTTATTTTCACGGTGTCATTACTCGGTGCGAAAAAAAGTTATAGGCCTAAAGGATGCATTGACCTACATTATATTTAGCTTGATTTTCAGATTAATCCAATTCTGACCCGGCTTTGGATGTTTATAATTCCAAGTCATTGGCAGTATACAAAATATATTTGGTGGTGTGCACCCTGTATGCAGAAAAAAATGCCTCTTTTTATTTTTTATTTTTTTCTATTGATTTTTATTTTTTAAACTTGCAACACAGAAAGACATTTACAGATACAGAAAAGTACAAAAATACAGAGTTATACAATTGCATATACACTAAAATAATCATATGTATCCAAATGCGGCCTTTGATGATACAAACATAAAAAAAGTTTCCAGATATGAACCATGGTGGTATACAATCACCCTAAATGTTCCAAAAGTGAGTACAACATAGCTCTTTTTAGATCAGAATTGCTTTATCTGCTCATGAATTTACCTACACATAATTCAATTGTGTGCCATATTTCTTTTTTCCCATTATATATACACAGTGTGGCCTTGAAGTGATGTACAACCATGCTGATACACGTTACACAGACATAGCTCTATTCCACAGGTAAGATTAAATACTATAAAAAGGGAGCTAAAGGCAACAACAACAAAACACCCTGTATTATGGGCCCTACCGACCCACTTTTTGTGATTTTTTGAAATGTTTATTATATTTTTAGATACATTTTTTTCTCAAATCATGTAAAATCAGCCGTTATGCTGTTATTTGGCTGAAAATCTGTCGAAAAATGTTTTCTCACATTTTAAAAATATTTCCTGATTTTTGCAGATTTTGGTGACATTTTAGGTAAAATAAATATAAAAAATAAAAAAGCCCGACCAACCGACCCTACTTGACAGGTCCGTTCGCCTGTAGTCGCCTAATAGTTTAACAGGTTCTCTGTCAGACAAGTTTGAAACATTTTTAAACTTGACAGTAAACCCTCCTTTAATGAACACCTGTCGTAAAAACCTGTCACATTAATATAATGCAGTCATAATGCTGTAATTACGGACAGGTTCTTTTTTTGGCACAATCCACCAACAGATACATTAATGAATAATGTTATTCAGTAGCGTAGCCAGTGGACATCCAAAATGGGGACGGCGAAGCGAAAAAATGAGGACGAGAAGAAGGGGAGAAAAGAGAGAAAGAAGGGGGAAAGGAGAGGGAGAAAGAGAAGAGAAAGGGGGAGGAGAGGGAGAAAGAAAAGGGAAAGGGGAAGGAGAGGGAGAAAGAGAAGGGAAAGGGGAAGGAGAGGGGAAAGAGAAGAGAAATGGGGACGAGAAATTGTTCATGTAGTACATTTACTGTGCGATTTTTTTTTGGACTGTGCAATTTTTTTTGGACTGCGAAATATTTTGACTCCTCACCCCCCCCCCCCCCCCCCCCCCCACCCCCCCCACTTACGTGAAATTCACGAGGTAAGTGACTAGAAAAGAAATTGGGGCAACCTTTTACGAAAATGCTTAAAAATAGGGACGATATTGATGTTTGCCCCCCCCCCCCCCCCCCGAATGACAATGCTGGCTACGTGCCTGATGTTATTACTTCAAAGGAACACATTAATATAATGCAGTAATTAATAATGCTGTAACTACAAACAAGTTCTTTTTTTGGCACAATCACCAAAAGATACATTATATAATGCAGTAATAATGCTGTAATTACAACAGGTTCTATTAAGAACCTGTTTGTATCACAATGATAATCAAAACACCTACTTGTTTTAAATCTAGCAGGTGTTTTGATTCATTATGATAAGTCATGTTGGGTGTCTGGGATGACTACTATTATGCATACAAGGATTCACATAAAGGTAGTTTTCAACGCTGAAATAGGGTATGATATGAAAATCACTCAGAATGTTTTAAAAAACAAACTTTTTGCTGCAAATTTACTGGAAGTTCTTGTGCCACCTTAATTGGGATACATTCTAGAACAGGCTTTCTCAACTAGATTTACTGATGCTCCACATTTTAGTAAACAACTTGTTGAAGCTCTACTTGGGGTCCAGGGGCGAAAGCCCCGGCGGTGGGGGGGGGGGGGGGGGGGGCTGTGCCCCTGAAGCTCCTGGGTTTTTTGTTTTTTTATCTGACTTAAATAGCCTCTCGTTGGTCATATTGTTTTAGAATTTACAATTCAAGTTATTTTTCAGAGGAAAACAGGGCTCAGTGTGGTGGAGGGGCAAGTTATTCTCGCGGACGGTCAGTGGTTGATTTAAGTAGGCCTATACAGTGGCAGATCCAGGATTAAAATTTACGGGGGGCTGACCAAGACTCTTTTTTTTAATTGTACCAAAATATAATCGTAAAAGGTCCTCATTTTTTTTGTCGACAGATCGTGAAATTCTGCTAAGTGGGGGAGGGGGGGGGGGGGGGGGGGGGGGGTAGCGATGTGGTCATCCCAAAATCGGCAAAAAGATTGCATGGTAGAACTCCAAATGTACCGACGGAACCTACCTATGTGTCTAAAAGGTACAGTTGTACAATAAAAAATGGTATTTTGTCAAATGTTATGGCCCCCCCCCCCCCTCCCCCTGTATCTGCCACTGCTATAAAATCTGGCTATATCATGATATAATTTTTTTATTTATTTTTTTATTTTAAATTCTTGTTACTCTCTCTCGCCACATAGAATGCCTGGATGCGCCACAAGTGGCACGCACGCTACCAGTTGAGAATGTCTGTTCTAGTAGATCATAAATACATTTTAGGCCACACAATACCTGTTCTACAGGTCCAACCAAAAAATGAAAATGTTAGATTTCTTTTGAATTTTTAGATCAAATTCGAAAATTGTTGGAAATGCCTCAAAATGTCCTAACAAATGTGTAACCTCCCAACTGAACGACTGAACGACCCTACAGCAGAGGTTCGTAGCCGTAGGATGATAGTTGAATTCCTTGGATGTTTTGTATTGTTCACTGACCCACCCCTCTGGATCAACTATCAACTGAATTGAAATAATGCAAAATCAATTAGATTTTTATTTGGATCTCATGATCGGCATGACATCACAAATTATGTTTAGCACCAAATTGGACAGCTGGCTGTTCCAATCCCGGTGTGGGGGGGGGGGGGGGGTACTTACCGTGTAAGGCATACGGGGACGTGCCGCTCCAGTGGGTTGTTTTTTCATGAGACATCCTTAGCCATGGGTAGGCTTTTCACTGAAAATCCTTAAACATGGGTCCTGTTTTCGCGATAATTAGGTCTATTTTCGCGAAAATTTGCGAAAAATCACCCTTAGAAATGGGTATGGGTTTTGAATCTCCGGCGGCACACCCCCGACCAAACCAAATCCGAGTACCCTCCCCCCCCCCCCGGGGTTCCAATGACATTACCACCTACTTCCCCCGGCAAAGATAAAATGTTACTGTAGAGTTCAATGGTGGAAATGGCTTAGCTTATTTGTTCATGATTTGTTTTAAATTTTCAGTAATCAGGCTGCGTCCGTCATGGAGTTAGCTGGGCACAAGATAGACTAGGGAAGTACCAGCACCTAGTATTTTAAACATCGTGCTTGCCAGGAAAAATAATCACATCTTTATGTTCAAATCCAGCACTACTATCTTAACACTTTCCACGCGGCAGGCAGCTGCAGACGACATTCCAAAATTTCACAAAATGATTCAAAAATGTCAACATTATTGAATTTCATTACCATATTTGGAATCACCATGAGAAATGCATTAAAATAAGTACCAACATGCCTAGCATTGGTTCAGTAATCCTTGAGATAGACCTTGAAAGATGGGAAAAGTTTCTGAAAAATCTGTTTTTTATATGGTAAAACTAATAGCCGCGTTGAAAGTGTTAATATTGAATATGATTGGTTGCATTACCAATATGTCAGTACTTTTGGCTCACCTAGCTTGTCATAAAGTGTATATTCTTGCCCTCCAGTAATGCCATTACTAAATATGTCTGTAAATTATAGAATAAAGGCCATCCATGTGTCGGCCATATTTGCGGGAACTAAACACTGTTTCAGAATTTAAAAAGACCAGTATACCACAGATATTCTTGCATGGATGCATTTTGAGATGTGTTGCTTCGATGCTTCGAAGTCCATTATATTGCAGCGAAACCAATAGCATCTAAACTGATATCGTTGTGATTGGTCAATTGTGGATCGTGGCAGATACAGGGGGGGGTGGAGGGGCAGGCGCCCCCCGTAAAATTTGACAATATACCTTTTTTGTGTACCATTTTATCTTTTTCAGAGCCATACGTAGGTTCCGTCGGTACATTTGCCACTTGTACCATGCAATTTTTTTGCCGGTTTTGGGACAACCACATGCCTACCCCCCCACCCCCACTTAGCAGAATTTCACGAGCTCACAGCAAAAACAATTGGGGACCTTTTACGATTTTTTTTGGGGTACCAATTAAAAAAACCTTGGTCAGCCCCCCGTAAATTTTAATCCTGGATCCGCCACTGTCTAACGTTACAGCCAATAGGTCCAAATCAGTAACCCATCGGGCAATGTTTATGATCCGCCACTGTCTAACGTTACAGCCAATAGGTCCAAATCAGTAACCCATCAGGCAATGTTTATGAGTCTACCATAGTACATGTTAGACTCCATTATTTTTAGAAGTCTGAGTAGGTCAAACACATTTTGCAAATAATATCGTAGATAGTAGCCATCTTGAGAAAAAAGCAGAAAAAAAGCAGAGAAATAACAAATAACACGTTTTAAACAGTCCAAGAGAAATGTGTATGTTTGTGTACTTGGCCTTATACATTAGTCATTTTAATGAAGTATAGTTAATTGATTAGTCTTGTCAATCAGTGTTCAAATTAAGTGTTAATCCGGGTGGCGGATAATGTAAATAATTTTTTAATATTTAAACTGTAGTTACTTGGAGGACACCCAAAAAACATTGGCGTATATCCTCGATTTCATAACATGGTTATCCATCCGCTGGAAAATGTGATATTGGTTGTTATTTTGAACACTGTTTGTTGTCAGCAGCACCTCAACCTTGGTCTATATATTATGTAGGTCATGGATTAGTCATCAGGTATTCACAAGCATGTGAGAAAGTGTTTAACATTTTCTACAGACGACATTCCAAAATTTCACAAAATGTTTCAAAAATTTCAACATTATTGAATTTCATTACCATATTTGGAATCACCATGAGAAATGCATTGAAATAAGTACAAACATGCCTAATATTGGTTCAGTAATCCTTGAGATAGACTTTGAAAATTGGGAAGGATTTCTGAAAAATCTGTTTTGTATATGATAAAACTAATAGCCACGTGGAAAGTGGAAATTGGGAAAGATTTCTGAAAATCTGTTTTGTATATGATAAAACTAATAGCCACGTGGAAAGTGGAAATTGGGAAAGATTTCTGAAAAATCTGTTTTGTATATGATAAAACTAATAGCCACGTGGAAAGTGGAAATTGGGAAAGATTTCTGAAAAATCTGTTTTGTATATGATAAAACTAATAGCCACGTGGAAAGTGGAAATTGGGAAAGATTTCTGAAAAATCTGTTTTGTATATGATAAAACTAATAGCCACGTGGAAAGTGGAAATTGGGAAAGATTTCTGAAAAATCTGTTTTGTATATGATAAAACTAATAGCCACGTGGAAAGTGGAAATTGGGAAAGATTTCTGAAAAATCTGTTTTGTATATGATAAAACTAATAGCCACGTGGAAAGTGGAAATTGGGAAAGATTTCTGAAAAATCTGTTTTGTATATGATAAAACTAATAGCCACGTGGAAAGTGGAAATTGGGAAAGATTTCTGAAAAATCTGTTTTGTATATGATAAAACTAATAGCCATGTGGAAAGTGGAAATTGGGAAAGATTTCTGAAAAATCTGTTTTGTATATGATAAAACTAATAGCCATGTGGAAAGTGGAAATTGGGAAAGATTTCTGAAAAATCTGTTTTGTATATGATAAAACTAATAGCCACGTGGAAAGTGGAAATTGGGAAAGATTTCTGAAAAATCTGTTTTGTATATGATAAAACTAATAGCCACGTGGAAAGTGGAAATTGGGAAAGATTTCTGAAAAATCTGTTTTGTATATGATAAAACTAATAGCCACGTGGAAAGTGGAAATTGGGAAAGATTTCTGAAAAATCTGTTTTGTATATGATAAAACTAATAGCCACGTGGAAAGTGGAAATTGGGAAAGATTTCTGAAAAATCTGTTTTGTATATGATAAAACTAATAGCCACGTGGAAAGTGGAAATTGGGAAAGATTTCTGAAAAATCTGTTTTGTATATGATAAAACTAATAGCCACGTGGAAAGTGGAAATTGGGAAAGATTTCTGAAAAATCTGTTTTGTATATGATAAAACTAATAGCCACGTGGAAAGTGGAAATTGGGAAAGATTTCTGAAAAATCTGTTTTGTATATGATAAAACTAATAGCCACGTGGAAAGTGGAAATTGGGAAAGATTTCTGAAAAATCTGTTTTGTATATGATAAAACTAATAGCCACGTGGAAAGTGGAAATTGGGAAAGATTTCTGAAAAATCTGTTTTGTATATGATAAAACTAATAGCCACGTGGAAAGTGGAAATTGGGAAAGATTTCTGAAAAATCTGTTTTGTATATGATAAAACTAATAGCCACGTGGAAAGTGGAAATTGGGAAAGATTTCTGAAAAATCTGTTTTGTATATGATAAAACTAATAGCCACGTGGAAAGTGGAAATTGGGAAAGATTTCTGAAAAATCTGTTTTGTATATGATAAAACTAATAGCCACGTGGAAAGTGGAAATTGGGAAAGATTTCTGAAAAATCTGTTTTGTATATGATAAAACTAATAGCCACGTGGAAAGTGGAAATTGGGAAAGATTTCTGAAAAATCTGTTTTGTATATGATAAAACTAATAGCCATGTGGAAATTGGGAAAGATTTCTGAAAAATCTGTTTTGTATATGATAAAACTAATAGCCATGTGGAAAGTGGAAATTGGGAAAGATTTCTGAAAAATCTGTTTTGTATATGATAAAACTAATAGCCACGTGGAAAGTGGAAATTGGGAAAGATTTCTGAAAAATCTGTTTTGTATATGATAAAACTAATAGCCACGTGGAAAGTGGAAATTGGGAAAGATTTCTGAAAAATCTGTTTTGTATATGATAAAACTAATAGCCATGTGGAAAGTGGAAATTGGGAAAGATTTCTGAAAAATCTGTTTTGTATATGATAAAACTTATAGCCACGTGGAAAGTGGAAATTGGGAAAGATTTCTGAAAAATCTGTTTTGTATATGATAAAACTAATAGCCACGTGGAAAGTGGAAATTGGGAAAGATTTCTGAAAAATCTGTTTTGTATATGATAAAACTAATAGCCACGTGGAAAGTGGAAATTGGGAAAGATTTCTGAAAAATCTGTTTTGTATATGATAAAACTAATAGCCATGTGGAAAGTGGAAATTGGGAAAGATTTCTGAAAAATCTGTTTTGTATATGATAAAACTAATAGCCACGTGGAAAGTGGAAATTGGGAAAGATTTCTGAAAAATCTGTTTTGTATATGATAAAACTAATAGCCACGTGGAAAGTGGAAATTGGGAAAGATTTCTGAAAAATCTGTTTTGTATATGATAAAACTAATAGCCACGTGGAAAGTGGAAATTGGGAAAGATTTCTGAAAAATCTGTTTTGTATATGATAAAACTAATAGCCACGTGGAAAGTGGAAATTGGGAAAGATTTCTGAAAAATCTGTTTTGTATATGATAAAACTAATAGCCACGTGGAAAGTGGAAATTGGGAAAGATTTCTGAAAAATCTGTTTTGTATATGATAAAACTAATAGCCACGTGGAAAGTGGAAATTGGGAAAGATTTCTGAAAAATCTGTTTTGTATATGATAAAACTAATAGCCACGTGGAAAGTGGAAATTGGGAAAGATTTCTGAAAAATCTGTTTTGTATATGATAAAACTAATAGCCACGTGGAAAGTGGAAATTGGGAAAGATTTCTGAAAAATCTGTTTTGTATATGATAAAACTAATAGCCACGTGGAAAGTGGAAATTGGGAAAGATTTCTGAAAAATCTGTTTTGTATATGATAAAACTAATAGCCACGTGGAAAGTGGAAATTGGGAAAGATTTCTGAAAAATCTGTTTTGTATATGATAAAACTAATAGCCACGTGGAAAGTGGAAATTGGGAAAGATTTCTGAAAAATCTGTTTTGTATATGATAAAACTAATAGCCATGTGGAAAGTGTTAACAAGGTCTTTCTTTAACTCTTTCCCTGACAAATTAATTTTTGAAGAAATTGTGAATTTGCACATGCATGTAAATATCAACTTATAATTTGAATATGAGACTCTGTAAGGTAGTAAAACTATATATATTCTGAAAGCTTATGAATGGCCGGACACTTCTGTGAAAATTTCAACGATACCGGACGATCGTGGCGGTTGCTATGGTAACCGTTACCCAGCATGCAATTTTTGTAACATCTTTTTTTACAACTATTTAGTAGTCCTGTATGAAAACTATACTACTTGAGCCCTTCAAAATGCTTTCAAGAGATGGGCATTATAATTCTGAACATTTTGATACCAAATTTGCTGTAGTGGGTTATTTGGTTATGGCGCAACGAACAGAATTGTGTACGATCAGCACGACAAATATACCGTAAGCCCAAAATCCAAAATGGCCGCCATACAGGGGCACAAAAATTCAAATGCCTTCAATTACACTAAAAGGCATACCAAATTGTTCGGCTGAGCACAAGGATTCCAAAAAGGTATAGTTTGCCATACTTCCGATGTTTGGTTAACGAGTTATAGGGTAAAACGTAAAAAGGTCGTTTTGACGCATTAATGCGTCTATGTCAGGTAAAGAGTTAAGGACACAGTGTCTTTGCACTGATAAAATGTTGGATAAGCCCTATCTTCACTACCACATACTCTCAGTTTACAGCATTTGCAAAATTGGTTTGCAAGACTTGTTTTTAATTTAAATAGGCAACATGAATCTGCCCCTTTGCTACAATCTATCCATTGGTTACAGGTGTGGAAATAGCACCCCACCGCGTGTCGTGGAAATAGCACCCCCCCCCACCATAGGTAACTTTTGCGTTGGGCAGGTGAAGATACAAAAGTACCCGCCCAATTGGCGGATAACATTAATTTCAAACTCACAGTGTTAGTGAGTATACTGGCTGATGGAATTTCTGTCGGGCAGGTATTTTTTGTGAGTTACATGAAGTTCCAGCCCTGATTGCAATGGTTACCTGTTAGAACAGCGAATCTCTTTTAAGGGGGGGGCTCAAGGAAGTGTTTGATTTGATTTTTTGAATTTTGTGAGTGCTGTAATTATTGAACTATTAATCAAATGCTTATAGAAGTATACATTTTTGGAAAGGAAATGGATCAGAGAATCCAAATTTGGCGTCAATTTTGACCAACAATGTTGAATTTTTGAGAAAATCACAAAAATCACTTTTTTGACCCAAATCTTTTTGAAACAAGCTTAACAAAAATAATTGTGAATAAAATATGCCCAAATCGCTTGATGATGATGTAAAGACACTAATAAAGGGACGATTATTTTTTTAATCTAATATTTTTTGAAATTTTGACCAAAACACGTGAAAAAATCCATTTGTTGACACTTTATATTTAGTCAAAATTTCAAATTGTGATTTTCTCAAAAAAAAATCAACATTTTTGGTTGAAATTGATGCCAAATTTGGATTCTCTGATCCTCTTCCTTTCCAAAAAAGTATACTTTTATATACATTTGAGTAATAGTTCAATAATTACAGCATTCACAAGATTCAACAAAAAAACTTCCATAACCCTAACCCTACCATATACCACAATATACCACAACTGGGCACGTTGGTACCACCCGGCGTGGAAGGTTTTTGGATGAAAAAATGGACCCAGCCCATATAGTTTGTGCAATACACTGCGCAAACTAACCTTGACAGCCGTGGAGTAGTGTGGAATCCTTCGCCTGTGGTGCGAGAGGTCCCTGGATCAAATTCCGGGGGGATCGGGGGATATTTTGGTCGATTTTCCACGTTGAAGAAAAAATTCTGAAAAAAGTGGGGGGTGGGGGGGGGGGGGTAGAGTTAGGGTTAAGTCCCCCTTAATTGCTTTTGTATGTTTATGTTTTAGTCTCTGAATTGTCTTTATATCTATTTAATCTGTCAAATTGTTTACAATTATATGCTCCATTGTATACTCCCTGTCATAGTCCCTTGGGCATAATTCGCGTTATTTTACACGAGCTTATTCTGTTGTTGTTTGTGGGGCATGGCGTCAAAATGCTTGACAGGTGCGAACAATGTCACGCGCCGTCAATCAAGGCGTGTGACGATTTCACGATTGACCAATTAGGATGCGTGATTATTTGTTTAAAGGAACCGGTACGCACTTCCGTATTTACGCACACTCGCACCTACGCATTGCAATGCGCACCTACGCACATACGTACGCAACTCGAACGTACGCATGATTTGATGGATTTATGTCCAAGGCATTATGACAGGGAGTATAGACACTAAAGATCATCCTATGACAAAGCTGGTGACAGGACTTTTATTATTCGTACATCTAGATTAGGCAAAAAATAACAGGTTTGTCTCAGAAGACTGCTCGCATAGCTTTTAAAATTTTACCGCATAACTTTATTCCCCCTTTTTTCTTGAACTTTTGAAAATTATGGTGTGAGCCAAGTTCTGACTGTATGGAATGTTTTTTCATTGTGAAGTACCATATCAGCTTCATTTTCTTGCTTCACAGAGCCCGGCTCCATGTATAAAAAAAAAAAAAAAAAAAAAAAGATGCTGCATTTCATATTGCTTTTTTTTTTACTAAAAAAAAAAAGAAAACTAAAATTGCATTTCGCATAGCCTTTATACAGGTATCCCCTTATTAATTTATTATTTGTTCTATTATAGGAAGCGGCAACAGTTAGACCACAGAGTATCTCAACACCAGAGTCTTCTAGAGCACATCTATTATCTGTTAAGCGAACAGAAATATAAGGAAGCTTATGAAGTAATCACAAGGAAGGTTCACTTTAGGAAGAGTAAAAATGTGTTCGCTGCAACGTCTACCCAGGCACAGTATATTCAGGAGTCATTGCTTGGTGTATGGAAGGATCTTGTGACTGTTTATACTGGGTTAATAGAGTATATGCTCTGGTACCAAGCAGGGTCACAACACAGTCAGTGTAAGTAAAGGCCAAAAAAATGGTTTGTTTGCCCAAACAAGGAAAATTTAAAGTGGGTTGGTCGGTCGATTACTTTTTCCTTTTCCCCCTTTTTGTTATAGACACTTTGTAGTTCTATGCTAAAGCTTACCCTGCACCTTTAGAGAAGAAAATGACTATACAATTTAGTTTTCAACTAATTTAATGTTCTTATATTTTTGTTTTATTTGCACCATACCAAAGAAATGTGAATGAAAAGAATTAAAATCTCAGTGAAAGCATGAATGTGTTGAATGCAGGGGTGACAGGCTTGCAGCCTATATTACAAGCGTGTGCAACCTGCGGCCCGCCGGCCTCTCATTTGGGGCCTGCTAAGCAATCCCAAAATTCCCATAGATGCGGCCCGTTTTAACCGGAACTCCCTTAGTAGGGTGACGCGCTGCATTTAATAAATATAACTCGAGGTGTGATTGCGTGTTAAAATCCCTGGTTAAAATGGCGCTTGCAGCAGCAACAGCGAGTAAAAAGAGGACATTACATGAAGAGAAGCGGGTATTCAATGAGCAATGGACTGAGGATTTTCTTCCTAAGCTTCCCCTCCCCCTGTTACTCCTCCTCCGGACATGTTTTGGAATGTTTCACGGCCCGTGAATGGATCTCAAAATCACAATGAGGCCCGGGTGGTAGAAAAGGTTGCACATGCTTGCTATAGTACAAACCCTCAGACCATGTTTGATGTCCCATTTTTGCAAGTAGCTTGAATTTGCACCTCCTCAGTGTTTAAAATTGAGATGGCACTTTTATTTGTTTTAATGATGATGTTTTGTTCTATATAATTATGCAATTTGGACTCAATAATTATTTTTCTAACATATAATGCAAAATGCTGTGCTTGCGGGACACCTCCTTTAACACTTTCCATGCGGCTACTATACTGTTTTTTACCATACAAAACAGATTTATCAGAAACCTTTCCCAACTTTCAAGGTCTATCTCAAGAATTACTTAACCAATACTAGGCATATTTGTACTGATTTTAATGCCCTTCTTCTGATGGGGATTCCAAATATGGTAATTACATTTAATAATTATGACATTTTTGAAACATTTTGTGAAATTTTGAAATAATTGATTAGGCTGGTCAATTTAAACAACTAGATCTAAGAATCAAGTCATTGACCTATCTTAAGCGTCAAAATTGATTAGGCTTGTCAAATTAAATTTAAAGTAAGATCACCGGTTGACATTGATTCTAGGGCTCATTGATTTATCATACTTAATCTCATAATCTGTATGGCTGGTTAATGTCAGATTCATTACTGATAGACATGGGTCACATATAGTCTCATGGTGATTTTTTTCTGATCTTGTCTTATCTTATCCAAGGCTCAAGATAACAGGTTTTTTACCGGGAGCTAATTTTTTTCTTCAAAAATAGCGCCCGGATCATGCGATTTATTGAGAACCAGGAGCTATTTTCAGTCTACCGGGAGCTAAATTTTTATTAAATTGTATTGTCACTCGAAATTCGATGTCTTGGGCAAGCTTCGCGATCGTCAATGGGCGCTGGTTTGGACAAAATATCAGCTCTCGGTTGTTTATTTTTCAGCATTACCGGGCGCTATGGCGGGAGGACAGAGGGGTAAAAATTGCCCAGCGCCCGCTTATCTTGAGCCTTGATCTTATCTAAAATTGGTGATTTATTATTTTATTTCTGAAACCATGAGTTGAAATACAGATACACGTAGTCCGGCATACTGATATTTATTTAGAAAGCGGTTATAAAAAACAAGATTAAAATGCTAAACAAAAAATAAGAAAGACAAGTAAAACATTAATTATGTAAAAGACATCATGAACAACATGTTTGACTGGGGAAGAATATTTTATTGATTTTAGGAGTCTATTGAAATAGCAGAGCCATTGAGCGTGTTTCTACAGAGAGTCATTAGCCGGTTGATCACAGGGGGTAGACGTCTAACAGCTCTGTAGAAACAGGTCCTGACGCCGTTAGCCGGCTAATCTACCACGGGCAAATTATCCTAGAAAATCAAGGATAGCGGTGGTAGGTTAGCCTGCTAATTGCCCGCCAGAGCTCTGTAGAAACAGACCGCCGCCCGATTAGCCGTCTAACCGGAAATTGCCTTGTTTGTTTATTGCCAATATATTTGTTTGTTGTGTTGTTATATAATTAATCCGTGTCATTTCGAAATCAGCTGTTCCTCTACGCACACACTCCCACAAAGTGATTAGTTGTCTTTTACGTCGTCTGTAGAAACAGCCCAGTACTTCTACCACCGCCTTTTTAGCAGGCTAAGTTACCACCGGCAGAAGGTGGAGGCTCTGTAGAAACACACTCTAAGATAGCAAAGGTCTTTACTTACGGTAGATTCACTCAGACAGGTTTGGTCTGAACAAGACTTCAACTCTTCCTTCATTAGGATGTAAGAAATATGAGTTGATAAGGTTTGTTGGAGCTACAATCTTGGAAAAAAAGTCCTTGGAACGCTTTATAATTGTGTTTTGGACATTAGGTGCAGATTTGTTTCCCCTGATCTTTAAATGATGTTTATTTTGTTAATTAAAATATGTATTTTTCATATCAGGTACAAAGCGAGATGCAAATAAATACTGGGAGAATGCTGTGACACATCTTGGTTCATTATCAGACAGACCTGGTGTATGGGATGTATTTGTTACTAGGCATATAGAGGTATGTACACTGCCCGCCCATTAGTTCATTATCAGACAGACCTGGTGTATGGGATGTATTTGTTACAAGGCATATAGAGGTATGTACACTGCCCGCCCATTGGTTCATTATCAGACAGACCTGGTGTATGGGATGTATTTGTTACAAGGCATATAGAGGTATGTACACTGCCCGCCCATTGGTTCATTATCAGACAGACCTGGTGTATGGGATGTATTTGTTACTAGGCATATAGAGGTATGTACACTGCCCGCCCATTGGTTCATTATCAGACAGACCTGGTGTATGGGATGTATTTGTTACTAGGCATATAGAGGTATGTACACTGCCCGCCCATTGCTTCATTATCAGACAGACCTGGTGTATGGGATGTATTTGTTACTAGGCATATAGAGGTATGTACACTGCCTGCCCATTGGTTCATTATCAGACAGACCTGGTGTATGGGATGTATTTGTTACAAGGCATATAGAGGTATGTACACTGCCCGCCCATTGGTTCATTATCAGACAGACCTGGTGTATGGGATGTATTTGTTACTAGGCATATAGAGGTATGTAAACTGCCCGCCCATTGGTTCATTATCAGACAGACCTGGTGTATGGGATGTATTTGTTACTAGGCATATAGAGGTATGTACACTGCCCGCCCATTGGTTCATTATCAGACAGACCTGGTGTATGGGATATATTTGTTACTAGGCATATAGAGGTATGTACACTGCCCGCCCATTAGTTCATTATCAGACAGACCTGGTGTATGGGATGTATTTGTTACTAGGCATATAGAGGTATGTACACTGCCCGCCCATTGGTTCATTATCAGACAGACCTGGTGTATGGGATGTATTTGTTACTAGGCATATAGAGGTATGTACACTGCCCGCCCATTGGTTCATTATCAGACAGACCTGGTGTATGGGATGTATTTGTTACTAGGCATATAGAGGTATGTACACTGCCCGCCCATTAGTTCATTATCAGACAGACCTGGTGTATGGGATGTATTTGTTACTAGGCATATAGAGGTATGTACACTGCCCGCCCATTAGTTCATTATCAGACAGACCTGGTGTATGGGATGTATTTGTTACTAGGCATATAGAGGTACGTACACTGCCCGCCCATTGGTTCATTATCAGACAGACCTGGTGTATGGGATGTATTTGTTACAAGGCATATAGAGGTATGTACACTGCCCGCCCATTGGTTCATTATCAGACAGACCTGGTGTATGGGATGTATTTGTTACTAGGCATATAGAGGTACGTACACTGCCCGCCCATTGGTTCATTATCAGACAGACCTGGTGTATGGGATGTATTTGTTACTAGGCATATAGAGGTATGTACACTGCCCGCCCATTGGTTCATTATCAGACAGACCTGGTGTATGGGATGTATTTGTTACTAGGCATATAGAGGTATGTACACTGCCCGCCCATTAGTTCATTATCAGACAGACCTGGTGTATGGGATGTATTTGTTACTAGGCATATAGAGGTACGTACACTGCCCGCCCATTGGTTCATTATCAGACAGACCTGGTGTATGGGGTGTATTTGTTACAAGGCATTAGAGGTATGTACACTGCCCGCCCATTAGTTCATTGTCAGACAGACCTGGTGTATGGGATGTATTTGTTACTAGGCATATAGAGGTATGTAAGATTTCAAATCACTGCCTCCCCTCAAGATATTACCTACACTGAAATGATACACCCGCCAAAGTCTGTGACTCTACTGTAATACATTGTTACACACCATTAGGTGTAAAGAGGTAAACACAGGTGTCTCCAATCTGTAACACATCACACTGCTTCTGATGCAGGTACTAGAGACTAATCCAGGATTACATACTAATCTATAGCAGGCCAAATTGAGCGTTCAGGCGATGGGCGCTAAGCTTAAGACTAGCTAGTCTCGAGTGTTATCTTCAGGTTAACGGCTCTGTGAGTGAATCGTGTCATGGTTAACTAACCTCAATTCTAAAGCTGAAATTTAAACCTAAGAAATCTAGCGATTAACTAGTCCTGAAGCACTAACCGAGAGTTAGCCGAGAGCGTGTTTGCCTTGTGAATCCTCTAACCTGAGACTATCTAACAATTTAGTCTCAAAGGGTCAATGCACTACTTCTGGCTAATGAGAATCATGCGACCTTGAGATAGTCTCGAAGCTATCGCAGTGGTATCACTAGACTCGAGACTAAGATTGTCGTCTTGACAGGCACTCTGGATTAGCGGTATATTTTTTTAAAGCTCAAGACTAACTAGTCTTGAAACTAGTGATCGTCTGAAGAGGCCTAAAGAGTGTGCCAATACATAGGTTTAAAGTTTATCCGGTCATCAGGTCATTGATATCTTGTCAGAGATATGATAAGAATGTGTGTCATTCATGTTGAAAGTTGAGTGCTATCTGCTATCAAGATGTCGTAGCATAAATTTAGAGACAATCAAGACCATAATCAACTCCAGGAGCACAAAGTTGATGATTGAACTTGACCTCTGTGTTACATGGGTTATTCCCATAAAGATCTACACATTTTCCCAAAGCAAAAAAACACACAACTTTATCATTGAAAATTATGTTAAACAATAACTATTTAACTCAGTTTTAAGAACCGCAAACGTTGATAAAGTTCTCTAACAACTTACAGGTGCAAATTTGTATAAATATATAATAATCACATACAATTTGATTGAAGGCAAACCGTTCAAGAATATGTGTCATAAATGTACAAAGCTAGCTGATTGCCCTCTGGTATCAAGACATTTAAGAATCCGACTCGTTTGAAAGCCAAAAGAAGACCATTTTGGAATAATTTTACTCAAATATTGTACTCAATTATGTAATATTTTAAACTCAAAGGTGTAAATAGATATGTGCCACACACCAGAAGTGTACAGTTCCATGTGCAACTAGAGCAGTTCTTGGGTTTTGCGGTTCTTGGGTTTTGCAAAGATTAGTGACGTTTTGTTATTATCATTAAAACAATGGGAGTTATTGAACTGAAATTGTTGTTTGTCATGATACTATTTTCATGGAGTACCTCTGTGTACAATAGAAAACATGTCTTGAAAGTCAGGCCACAGTTGTGTAATATACCAACCATATTTGTATATCTCTTTTGAAAAAAATGCCAGCCTTTTTGAGGTTATATAACTGAATGGGTCATCAAAGCACATGTGTATAACAAGCACAAGCAGGGCATCTTTTTCAGTCCTATAATTTGAAAATAAGAATGTTGAAATTCTGATAGACAAAAATGTCAGGATTTTGAAGATTAGGGTAGGTATTCCTTACTTGTAAACCGTCCACTTTACAAAATTAAGATTTTGTAGCATATGATAACCTTAGGTGTCGGAAGGGGGGATGTAAAGTAAATTGTGTGACCTCCGGACACTTACCTCTGAGGTTTTGGGGGCCCTCACTAATTTTCAAGGGTCCAAAAATAAGACGATGTTTTTTTTAACTTTTGATGAACAAAGTTATCATTCACAATAAATCTTCTTCAATGTTTTGGAGGAGTACATTTAATGGAGAGGGACTTAATAATAGCGGCGATTGCCTGAATAAAATCTTAATTTTTTGTTCTGAAATAACAGTTTGTATGATTTTATTATTTCAATTTATTTGTATCAAATTTCATTAGTCACACTGCAAGTTAGGATATAATTTATTCAGAATGATTTGTCACAAATTGTCAGTTTTAACAATTATTTCGACCCGGCATTAATTATATTTCCACAATTCCTGTCCGCCCCACCCCCCATCCCAAGAAATCGCCGGCGGACCTGTACTGTAGGAAAGTTGCGCAACCGTGCCAACTTTTGAGGCTATTTGACCCGAGGACCCTTCTTATTCAGAGGCTGCAAATACCCAATATGTCCTTTACTCCCTAAATTGTCCCTCCCCCCCCCCCCCCCTAAATTCTGATGTTTCCACCGCCACTGCCCTTTCCGACCCTTTCGGAAATCGAGGGTCCGTATTTTTTAATATAAAAAAAAAATCATAAAAAAAAATTCAAAGTCAAAGTCATAATTTTTTTTTAAAGAAGCACATAACAATAAAGAAAGATGAAAATGTGTTTTTGAGTAGTATCTGCTTGTTTAAAAATCAAAAAAGTTCAAAAAATTAACAACAACAAAAAAATCAACAAAAATTATCTTTAAAACATGTTTCTGTGTAGTATCTCCCTGTTTAAATTTAAACCAGTTAAATTAAAAAATTTAAAAATCCGACCGTCCGACTCAGACTCTGCCCCTAAAAGGGCAAGGCAACTTTTTTTTGGCCTGATAACCAACATAAATGTTGCTGCCTCATAATATCATGTCCTTCACCAATTAATCAGATTCACCAGGTTCACATGTCATAATATTGTAAAACACTATAATTTTGCGGATACTTTATTTCACAAATTTAAAATTGCTGCTATTTTAGCGGGCATTTAATTTTGTGAATCTGGATATTTTACTGTTACTTTCAATACAAACTGTCAGTTTCACGGGTATTTAATTTCGCAAATCCATATCCCTCGCGAAATTAAATCCCTCACGAAATTGAGTGGTTTTACAGTATTTAGAGAAATGACAGGATACATTTGCTTTTGTCAATTGTATTGTCATTTTTATAATTATATAATAGCCCTCTTAGGCCAAATTAAATTAATTGTTTGTCTCAAAGCTCCCGCGCGCGTTAGTTTATTGGTGCGCATTAGAAAAACAAAAATCTGAAAAAAAACTTCTTCTTTTTTTTCTTCTTTTTTTTCAAAAAAGAAAGAAGAAAAAATCCCAAAATTTCACAGATTTTTCAGATTTTCATTGATCAGATAATCTTAAAGGTATATTATGTGATCTTTCCAGGGTACGCCCTCAACATCGAAAAAAAAAAATGAAAGAAGATTTTCTTGCAGATTTACATTTCTGATCATAAATCGTACATACATTTCAAGTTACAGGGCGATACGATTCTTAATTACTTCAAAACCATGATTTTGAGGTAATTAGGAATCGTATCGCTCTGTAACTTAGAATGTATGTATGATTTATGATCAGAAATGTAAATCTGCAAGAAAATCTACTTTCTAAAAAAAATAATGAATAGAGGGCGCTATCTGGAAAAGATCACATAATATGCCTTTAAATACAAAAGTTCACTTACAAGGATTTCAATATTTTATATTTAAAAAAAAAAAATGAAAAATGAAAAAAAACCCGCATTCCGCATTAGTTTTACAACAGGAGAAGAGCTTTGAGACAAACAATTAATTTAATTTGGCCTTAGCTGTCATTCATATTTGTCACTTATAAATCTTGGCAAGTAATCCCAACCAAGTGGCCAGACTGTCTAGGATGATTTATCAAAAGCAAACACCTGCCTGTTTGTGCTACGTACCAAATGTATTGAAACATGTTATTCACATGTCGTAGGTAAATAACACTGTAATTTGTGTAGGTGCATTCGATTATAAAAGTTGTAAGAATCTGTGTTATCAGTGGCGTAGCTAGGTTTTTCATATTGGGGGCAGTCCCAAAAATAAAAGTGATCCGATAAGGCCAAACAAAGTCTCAGAAGCCTGCCCGCATTGGTATGTGAAATGAGCTACGGCGCTTAGGTCTATGCGCTAATCACAATTTCTGTGCTTTTAAGTCATTAACTTGATTGAGCACCCAAACTTTTCCTGACCAATACTAACTTTGACTCTTGTTTTGTTTGATTATTCGCCACAGTTGTTGTGCAATAAGAATTCAATAGATGAAGCGATAGCAGTTGCAAGGAAATATTCTGAGACAAATCCTGACAACCCAAATGGCCCGAAATACCTGTATCATGTGCTGAAGAGTAAACAAGGGATTAGCACGGAAACATTAGCAGAGGCTTTGAAGGTAAGCCAAGTCAGATTTGGAAGGGCTTTGTATTGAGTGTGATTTATATGTAACCCATGAGTAAAGGAGGCACAATGCGGCAGTACCTAATTTGACTTAAGAACAAAATTGGGAAACAAGGTCAGTGTAAGTCAAATTCATCAACAAATCTTATTGATGATCTTTGAAACATCTTGTACCCAATCACAGACTCAAATTGATGAAAATAAATTTTGAGTGATATAATTTTCATTGACTCCATTGATTTGTTAACGGAACCAAAAATTTAAATGTCCATAACTTGACAAATTGCATTTGACGTTTTGAGACAAAGTGATTTTCCATAATCTGTAACTTTGGTATAATGTGTTATAACGATATCTCGATATAAATAGCGCAATATGTTCCTCATTGTGCCTCATTTACTCTCGTTGGGTCACATATTGGTCCACTATAGTCACTGTCATAAGGCTATGGACAAAATTCAAGTTCTTTCACGAGAGCGTGTTTTGTTGTTGGTTGCGGAGCTGCGTCCAGATGCATGAAATGCGTGAACAACTATGGATGCATGCGAGTAACTATTTCATGATTGACCAATCGGGACGTGCGGTCATTTTTGAAAGCATCTGGTATGCACTTCTGGTCCTCACACACTCATTTTTGGAGACATTGAAATTGTCATGGATTACCAATAAATATGATTCCTCATGCAAAATCAAATAACTGTGACTTTGTATCTTATAGACACAAGCTCCTAGAATGCATACCTATAGATCAAAATATTAATCCTCCTCCATTGCGTGCTCAGGGGGGGGGGGGGGGGCACTGACATTTGCAAGGGGTATAGGTATGTGCTGCCCTAAACACCCCCTTTTCACCCTCTTCTGCTAGCTCTTAGGACCCCTTTTGAACCTGCATCAGCTGTTAGACACCCTATTTTATTGAAAATTAAAAAATTGGACAAATATGTTCAAAGCCCCTATTTTCCAAAAATTTGCGTTCTTACTAATCAAATTTGAAAAACAAACCAGTTCTTAAGACCTACTTTTTCAAGAAAATCAGTTCTTTAAACCCTTTTTTCATGTCAAATTCTCTCAGTTCAGTTCCGGGGCCCACCCCTACCAATAAAAGGTTGAGTGCTCCCCCATCCCCCGGGTGCATGCTACTGTGAGTCAATTGGTAATAAGATCATCATGCTTCAGGTTTGAATCCATTCAGAGGCATATGTAGGTAAAGGCGGTCGATCCTGTAATACCAGGAGCGGAGTGCCCATCTCCCTTTCAAAGCTATAGGGCCAGACTCACTCCTTTTTATAATGTTGCTGTGTGGGGCTCACTACACCTCCTCCACAGCGAGTCTGTTACCTTCCCAGCACTGAAGAATGCCGGTACCCATTTAAATACACCTGGGTAGAGAGGAGTAATTGTGGTAAAGTGCCTCACTCAAGAGCACAACATGTTGACCACAGTGGGACTCGAACCCACAACCTTTAGATCATGATTCCAGTGCTCTACCCACTGCGCCGCACATGCCCCTAGAGGCATATGTACTTTTGTTATATCCTTGTTGTAAGATTTTCATGAATTAGAACATTATTTTCTTGCCTTGCAGAATGTGATCGATAGGAATCCATCCGATGAATTGGTGCTAGAATATGTGAGTCTTGTACGAGATGATAATGATCAACCCCATCTACCACCACTGTTTAGTATGCTGGACTATGCTTGTTGGAAAAATAGTAAGCAACCATGGCAGGCATTAGCAGAGGGGCTTCAGGCTATTTACACTAAGTAAGTTATACAAATAAATATATAGCCACACAAAAAAGCACTGATTTTCTTCTTTTTTTGGGGGGGGGGGGTCATAATTAAATCAAATTAGCTACTGCAGCATTGTGCCTCATTTACTATGTTGGGTCACAATTTATCCGTCAATTTAATCATCAATTTTATAAACCTTGAATACCAAGAAGCTAACGTAGTAGTAATAAAATCCCAGTGTTGTAGATGCAAGGTGTAGATTCTCAAAATTGTAAACGTTCAAAGATTGAAAGCTGTTTAAGACCGTCTTAGGCTAAATTAAAAAAATCAGTTGTCTCAAAGCTCCCACACGCGTTCGTTTATTGATGCGCATTAGAAAAACAAAAATCTTTTTTTTATTTTTTTTTATTTAAAAAAAAACAAAAAAACAGCCAAAAATCCCAAAATTTCACCGATTTTTCAGATTTTCATTGATCACATCATTTTAAATACAAAAAGTCACTTTTACAAGGATTTCTATATTTTATATTTAAAAAAAAAAAAAACTTAAAAAAACCGCATTCCGCATTAGGTTTTGAAAAACTGAAGAGCTTTGAGACAAAAGATTTGTTTAATTTAGCCTTACTGCAGTGAATTAATACAAAAGGAAACAGGTCCAATTAAGGAAAAAAATCGCACTGTGCATCATACAGCGTGTCCCAAAAAACTGGGTCCAAAATCTGCAGAGCTTGTAACTTAAAGGGTTGAAAACTTAGCTGCTCCATATTTGAGGATATTAAGGTACATATACCTAACCTTAATTGGTTAAAATGCGAGACTAATCAAATTGCAACTTTCTGAAATACAAAGCTTTCAACAGAGCGTGGTTAGAACCCGTTTTTTCCAATTTAGCAATAAACCACCGCCCTATGCCTTGCATTTGCGTTGTGTGCAAGTTGTCCCTACATCACATCATGGGCATGGTGTTTATTCTCCGAAATATCTTATGTTTGGTATAAAAAGGGTTAAATTATAGGTAATTTGGATCAATATTCAGTATTATAAATACCCATGCAGTAACCTTGTCGTTGAATATATACAGAAACAGAGCAACTGTTACCCTGATACCATGCCAGGAGATAGCACCTGCCCATAGCGGGAAAATTGTGTGTCTGGAAAAAGTACCCGGCAACCGACTGGCGGGTAAACAATTTCAAATTCACATTGCAAGTGTGTGAGTTACACTGGCTGGTGGAATTTCTGTCGGGCAGGTTTTTTTGTGAGTTACCTGCCCGATCCCGACTGGCTGTTTGAAAAAAATCTGAAGTTCCAGCCCTTCCTCTAATTCCTTTGACGAGATGACTGACTTAACGGCTGGTTTCCAATTTCGAAGAAAAGGTTCTTGAACTGCTTCATAGATGGCAGTCTCTCAGAAGGTTATTTATTTATTTTTCTAACCAAAATCATAGGTATTTACATTTTTATCCCCCTTATGACGAAGATTTCCCTGAGTAAGTCATTGTTATCAAGTCAAAGGCAAAACTTTGATGACGTCAGTAAAATGCGCAAATGCAACGCATGGACGGTTCAAGGGCAAAATCGGAAAAAACGGGTTAAAACCTTACGTCCCATTGGTCTTATAATTTTACCAAATAATATCAGATATATTTACTTTTATATTCCCAAATATGCATCTATGTTTCCCATATTTTAAGTTATAAGCTCTGAAAGTTTTGGACCCAGTTTTTTGGGACACGCTGTATGTGTGATGCATACTTACGACCAATACCGCATGCGTGTGGCGATAATCATGGGCGTACGCTTGGATTACTTTTGCGCGAAGAGATAAAAACTGAATATTACTTGCCAATTTGGAACTGATTGAACTATAGTTTAAATCACAATGCCTTGGCCATTGCATAATGTATGATGCATGCATGCTGGCCAAAATACATCCCGACTGAATCATACAGAGACACAGTTACGGTTGATATTGTGTCAAGTTATATCTCTGAATCAGAGACTATAGACCATTTCAAATCCGAAAATATACGATCGGTTCCGAATGTTTCCGGTTAGCCGAGTGTTTGACACTCGGTTCCATGACCTGTCAGCTCCTGACAGGTCATGGCCATGTGTCGGAGAAAAACAACGTGTTTTTCACCCGTCTGCCCGTGTGGTAGATTGCGCTGGTGTTGGTGATAGATTGTATCCCTCACAAAGTTGATGTTGCGGCATTTCAGTTACAAAAACGAGTGAGATGAAAGAGATTTGGGGTAACATTTTCACTTTTTACCGTCTGCTCGATACATTTGGAATTTGTCCGTCAGCGCCTTTGTTGATAAAAAACCAAAATAGTCTCGTTCCACGTTTTACTTCTCATGTGTGCACGCGTGTATGCGAACATAGTAAATCAATGAGGTGGACAACCAACTAGGACAATGATGTGAATGCGATCAACTGTTGCGAAGAACGCGCAACGCACCTACTCCGCGTGACCTGTTTTTCCGAAGATTTCCGATCTCAATTTGAAATGGTCTATACCAGAATAAATTTACTCAGGTTTTCAAATTTGAATGAGAGACACACTTTGCGATCATATTCTTGTTTTGCGAGTCTCGTGGACAAACATGTGAAACGGTTGCATCGGTAAAAAGGCTCATTAAAGGCAAACAGAAAATGCTATTGGCTTCATTTTTTCCACACGAAGTTAATAAACAAATATATTATTTTTATAACACTTAAAGGTAGATGTTCCGATTTTCAACTTGAAGTTTTCTATTTTACATGAAAGGTCATCCTTAAAAAAGTTGCGTTCCAAAGTTTGAGTTGCATAGCTCTAATGGTTCTTATTTTAGACGCACAAGATGCTGTGAACTGTACCCATTGAGTAGTACACAAACTTTATCTGTGGTTACCACCATTCGCGGTAATTCGACGTTATTTCATCGATTTCTCCGTAATTATACCGATTTAGGCCGTCAAATTTCAGTATGATGATGAGAAAAATACGAGCTTTCATATGATATGAAAATCTCCGTATGTTTGAAATAATTCTGTGTTACGAAAATGTGATCGGGTCATCTACCTTTAAACTTTTCAAACTTCAACTTGGTTTTAAAGCAACATGGCTTCTTTCCACTTTTGCATTTTTTACTCACCCTGTACATACTTATGGCACCATCTTCTACACATCGCAATATATTTTGAATATTGTGGGCCTTTAGGTACTTTTGGTTCAATATATAAAATATGCAGTTTCATTGGTCTGTTTGGGAGGCCCGTATAAATAATAATCTTGAATATTTCTCATCCTCCTCATTCTAACAGAAAATCCATCAGTAGAGTGATACATTTATGTTGGTCAGAGAGAGAAGATTGGTGGCCGGACTATCATTTTGATCCGCTCCAAGCATCAGAATTAGTACAGCAGGACAGAGAATTTGCAGTAAACAAAGCCCAAGTGGCCATCGTACTTATGGGCCCAGGTTAGAAAGTAGTTTATATTCAGCGATAAAATTAACAAAATATCAAAAAAGTTCGAGATATTGTACCTATTTGACATGCAAAGATGTATGGCACAAAGGTATACTGTAAAAGTGGAAAAGTTCGCGCTACATTTATTTTCGCGCTTTTCGTGCTCAGATCAGCAAGCGCGAAAATTAAAACGTGCGAATATATTCATTTTGTATGTAGGTCTATGCATGGAAGCTCAAAATCGCGAAAATAAAAACAATCAAAATTGTTCAAAATGTGCAATGCGCGGAGATTTACACGCGCGAACATTTCCACTTTTACAGTATATGATGAGCATTGCACTTGAGACCCACTTTTGACAATTTGAAGATGCATGCTGAATGTATTCCAACAGAACAGGAGAAAATTGGACTAAATCCCTGTATTCATAACTTATGAATATTGTGTGTAACACCACACTTCCACTCAAATTGATTGTTATGAAACACGGGCGCACAGTGCATGTTATTGATATATTGCTAAATATTGCTATATTATATGACTTCTAAAATGGTTTTGTATGCACATCAATGACCGGAGGCAGGGCACTTTACATGATGTTGCATGATAATAATAGCCAGATTTTTGGCTTGAGTGGGGCACATGGATACACTACTGTAACACTTCCTCAATTTAGAGGCACTTTCAAATATTAATAATAGCAATGCAAACGATAGACATGAAACACATAATACAATACGAAAAACACAATTTGTATATCATTGTATAACATTGATAGGTCAATTTCAATTCGTAACAAACAACTTATTTGGTCTGGGTTTTCATTATAGATATGGTTTCAATCCTTGCCATTGTTGTGTTCTTGGAAAAGATTGTAGACACTTGTGTGGTATTGTCGTTATATTAATCATGGATATGAAGAACATTCATTATATAAGATTTGAATATAAAAGATTTGAGACAAACCTTCAAATTTATATATGCAACACATCACATTGAAACCGGCCAGTTGTTGGCAAGGCTCATCTGCATATAACAACAAAACAAGTTGAGAAAAAATATACAGAAAATAAAAAAGAATTGTCAATCTTCTGAGTTGCTTAAAACCTGTAGTCCATGTTCGAATTTGATGAATTAGGTGTCATTACAAATCTCAATGTTCCTATCTAGAGACAACTGGCCTGTTTCGATGTAGTGGCACATATGCTAATTTATGTATATTTACAATTTTTTATTATTATTTCTATCATCTGTAACTATATCCGCTTTGATTTTATATTCCAGACTGTGAATTTGTGGTGGAAATAATCAACTCATTTCGGGACCGAAAACAGACGAAATATAAAGTTTTTTCAAGAATCAGTGCAGCTAAGAAGTCTTATCATGAATATCATAAATCTGTTAAGAGTTTGTGCTAAAGTAAATGCCTCAACTACAATCCTGGAAAAAAGTCTTGGAACGCTTTTTTCTGTGATATAACGGTAAACGGTCGCCCACTCCCCTGTGCAATCTTGAGGGATGCCAAAGGCTTCAGCAGCTTGCTAATAATAATAATAATAATAATAAAAATACTACGGCTTTAATTTGTGTTAATCACTTGATTGCGTAACTGATACAGCGATTCTCTACCATATAGAAAAGGTCGCATGATGGTAATAAACAAGATCGATCGACAGTATAGGCCTGTAATACATACATGTATATGGTAGTTCAATGCGTAATACAGTAGCACAGTGATGCCATTGACGAAGAAATGTCTTTAAATATTTCACAAACGAGATCACATAAAATAGTCATTATCAGTGCGGAAGAATCCAGCAGTACTTACTAACCGGATGGTTGATGATAAAACACAGAATTATAGTCCAATACGCAAAAATATGGTGAAATTCAGGAGACTGATGTGAACATGTATGCAGCACTGATGAGGGCGCAATCTGTAAGTTTTTAGTTGCTAGAATGTCCCAATTGATTGAGGGTGGGGGGGGAGGGAAAATCTCAGTTGAAGGTGTTCAGATAAGCACAAAAGACAATACACATTAATCAATAGCTTGGAAATATATATACATGCATTATTCAAGAAGTGTGCTCAGCGTTCCAAGACTTATTTCCAAGATTGTAGTTGTTTATAAAAGTTAGATTAATCTTAGGAGGAGTTATTCTTAACTCTTTTTAAAAGAAAGTTTAAGAATAATACATGAGTTAATCGATATAAATTAGGACCGAGATTTTACCTAAAATCTGTCTCCTTTTATTGTTTGAAGAATTCTTAAATATTCTTGTTAACTTGGCGTAAGAAGAGTTAAGAAATCACTAATCAGCAAATATTCTTACCTTTTATGAAATGCGACCCAAATCACATTACTCTCATGTCATAAATCTAGTAAAATCTTGACACAGTGACTTGAGTCAACAAGTCAAGGCTTCCCAGGTTTCCTCAGGTCCAATAGGTCAAATGTAGCAAGTTGGATTAAGTCACTAGTTGGCTCAAATTTGTCACGGGTTTTGATTATATTGCATCTCATGCAGGGTTGTCTCCACGCCGGTCGGGTGTAGCCAGCACTCACGCTGGCCGACCGGCACTAAAAAAAAAAAAACCGGCACTAAAAAAATAAAAAATAAAAATAAAGATTTTTTCTTCTTTTTTTCTTCTTCTATTCTACATAGATAAAATCATTAAACTGCCTCATAAAATAAGAAATTATGTGGCAGGAACCCCCAAAAAATTAGCCGGCACTCAAATAGGCCAAATTGCATTACAAAAAACCTAAAAAACCCCTAAGCAGGCACCTGGACCCCCGCGCCGTGATCCGCTGCGCTCCGTTCGCTACACTCTATCCGCTCGCCATCAGTAAAATTAGCCGGCACTCAAATTGCCCTGGAGACAACCCTGATCTCATGTGATAAATCAAGTAACATTTTGGGACCGTGGATGTGACTTGGGTCAACAAGTCAAGGCTTCCCAGTTTTCCTCAAGTCATGTCAATCCAATAGGTCAAATGTAGCAAGTTGGATTAATTCACTTGTCGGCTCAAATTTCTCACAGGTTTTGATGATGTTGCATCAAGTCATACCGTACAGGGTGTAACAAAAAAAGTTATACAATTTCGAAAATATGATTACAAATATTTCTAATGTCAATTTTGTTTCAAGGGTTCTTTGCTTGCAAGAAAATGACTTCAGCTTTGAAATAAACTTTGTTTCATTCAAATCGGTGGTATAATCGCAAATCAGTGACCAATTGTCTAAACTATTCATAAAATGACTTGGGCCACTTTGCGTCTTAAAGTCGCAGAATCACAGAGAAGCTGAAATTAATTAATCATAGTGTGAACATATGAATTAACTGTTTTTAGAGGTAAACATTGGCAAATCGTACACAACTGGGTAATGAAGCATGAAATATAAGTTTCTTTAAGATATTAGTTGCTTGATTACCCAATTTCGTACAATTTCCCCATTGTTTACCTCTAAAAACAGTCACTTCACTAAGGATTCATTTCATTCCAGCTTCTCTTTGATTCTGTTACTTTTAAGACGCAAAGTGGCCCAAGTCATTTTAAGAGTAGTTTAGACAATTGGTCACTTCTCTGCAATTATACCACCGATTTGAACAAAATAAAGTTTATTTCAAAGCTGAAGACATTTCCTTTGCAAACAAAGAACCCTTGAAACAAAAATGACATTAGAAATATTTTTAATAATATTTTCAAAATTGTATAACTTTTTTTGTTACACCCTGTATATAAAACTATATGCTTTATTTACTAATATGTTACCCAACGTGAATAAAGGAGTCACAAATTCATGAAGAATTATATTCCTAATCTTTGATACTTCTTGCATCCAACAACAACAAAATCAATTAAAATTCATGAAAAAAAGAGTTAGACTACAATTTGAGGTATTTCATTTTCAGTTAACCCATTGATTTGTTAGCAAACAAAAAAATTCAATAACTTAGACAAAGTGGTTTTCAATAATCTGTAACATTGGTTTGGAAAGTGATAAATATAGCATTGACTATTTGGTACCAAATGTCCCTTAACTATAGGCCTACATATTTTCATGATGTATATAACTCAACTCATATGTGCCTCATTTGTGATGCAGCACATTAAAAAGGGGGATTTTGCGGCTGTGTGTTTTCCAAGATATAGTTGAAAACAGGCAGAAAAAAATAAAGAAAATGATAAGAATTCAGGAGTCATTTTCACTCATAAAATCTGAATGCCTTAAAGCTTAGAAAATGTTCTGAGAGAATACATAATAAACTCAAAATTGACTTCACCTGCAAAGTCCCCCGTTTTGATGTGCTGCATTGCATTTACTCATGTTGGGTCAAACATTAATATTTATCAAGCCATACTCAGATCATAGGTCCAATATTATGCTGTATGAAAATCAAATTAAGTTTGAGTCCACATTATCCAGTTAGTCTAGCACTATGACTGTCTTATGCAAAGTCTAGTGAAGTATTTGGAACAATTCAAGTCAAGTCTTATGAAAAGTTTTTAGATGGTGACTCAGTTTAAGTTAAGTCTTGGTTCTTGGTAACTCCAGTCAAACAAATATAACTTAATAGTAACTTAAAAAGTCCAAGTGAAATCAAGTCATTTACTTGAGTTGGCATAACAACAGTACTGTTATTAATCAAATAACCTATAACTGTCTTGACAGAAAATGTTGACATGCATTGTGACTCAAAATGTTGATAATATTTATATCAAAATTAAAAAAACTATTTGATCAATAAATGGAATACCTAAATGAAATATGATACACATGGATATGGTCTTGTTTATTACGATAGTTGCATTTTTTTAAAAGGTGTTTCTGTTGAATATTATCTGATTTTATTCCCAATGAAATTGCATCTCATGAATATTCACAAAGCATTTCATTGGCTAATTCCTACAGTAAAGCACAGTCTTTTCCGTATGAAGTAGATTTATAGTCACTTCCATAATGCTTTGGACGAAGCCCTGGCTATTTTACGCGAGCATGATTTGTTGTTCTCGGGGCTGCATCCAAAGGCATAATATGCCAAAAAACTATGCGCACGGTGGTGACCAATCAGGACACACAGTCATTTTTTGAAATCTTGCAATACGCACTTTGGGGTTTACGCACATACACACGGACGCACGCATTGGTGGAATTTTGTCCATAGCATTATGACGCTTTATGACATGGACTATAACACTTTTCCTTCCTCATACATCACACAGGTATAATAAAAGCAAATACAACATTGTTTATTTTATGGAGGGCATGGCTTCCAAAGTGGATGGCCTAATAAGCTTGAACTTGGCCACAGGCCTGCCATTATATTGACAGACTTAACTTAACTTAACCTGCCATTACAGTGACAGGCCTGTTAACTTAGCCTGCCATTACAGTGACAGGCCTGTTAACTTAGCCTGCCATTACAGTGACAGGCCTGTTAACTTAGCCTGCCATTACAGTGACAGGCCTGTTAACTTAGCCTGCCATTACAGTGACAGGCCTGTTAACTTAGCCTGCCATTACATTGACAGACCTGTTAACTTAGCCTGCATTTACATTGACAGGCCTGTTAACTAAGCCTGTCATTACATTGACAGACCTGTTAACTTAGCCTGCATTTACATTGACAGGTCTGTTAACTTAGCCTGCTATTACATTGACAGGTCTGTTAACTTAGCCTGCCATTACTTTGACAGGTCTGTTACCTTAGCCTGCCATTACTTTGACAGGTCTGTTAACTAAGCCTGTCATTACATTGACAGACCTGTTAACTTAGCCTGCATTTACATTGACAGGTCTGTTAACTTAGCCTGCTATTACATTGACAGGTCTGTTAACTTAGCCTGCCATTACTTTGACAGGTCTGTTACCTTAGCCTGCCATTACTTTGACAGGTCTGTTAACTAAGCCTGTCATTACATTGACAGACCTGTTAACTTAGCCTGCCATTACATTGACAGACCTGTTAACGTAGCCTGCCATTACTTTGACAGGTCTGTTAACTAAGCCTGTCATTACATTGACAGACCTGTTAACTTAGCCTGCATTTACATTGACAGGTCTGTTAACTTAGCCTGCCATTACTTTGACAGGCCTGTTAACTTAGCCTGCCATTACTTTGACAGGTCTGTTAACTAAGCCTGTCATTACATTGACAGACCTGTTAACTTAGCCTGCCATTACATTGACAGACCTGTTAACGTAGCCTGCCATTACTTTGACAGGTCTGTTAACTAAGCCTGTCATTACATTGACAGACCTGTTAACTTAGCCTGCATTTACATTGACAGGTCTGTTAACTTAGCCTGCCATTACTTTGACAGGCCTGTTAACTTAGCCTGCCATTACTTTGACAGGTCTGTTAACTAAGCCTGTCATTACATTGACAGACCTGTTAACTTAGCCTGCCATTACATTGACAGACCTGTTAACTTAGCCTGCCATTACTTTGACAGGTCTGTTAACTAAGCCTGTCATTACATTGACAGACCTGTTAACTTAGCCTGCATTTACATTGACAGACCTGTTAACTTAGCCTGCCATTACTTTGACAGGTCTGTTAACTTAGCCTGCCATTACAGTGACAGGCCTGTTAACTTAGCCTGCCATTACAGTGACAGGCCTGTTAACTTAGCCTGCCATTACAGTGACAGGCCTGTTAACTTAGCCTGCCATTACAGTGACAGGTCTGTTAACTTAGCCTGCCATTACTTTGACAGGTCTGTTAACTAAGCCTGTCATTACATTGACAGACCTGTTAACTTAGCCTGCATTTACATTGACAGACCTGTTAACTAAGCCTGCCATTACTTTGACAGGTCTGTTAACTTAGCCTGCCATTACTTTGACAGGTCTGTTACCTTAGCCTGCCATTACTTTGACAGGTCTGTTAACTAAGCCTGTCATTACATTGACAGACCTGTTAACTTAGCCTGCCATTACATTGACAGACCTGTTAACTTAGCCTGCCATTACTTTGACAGGTCTGTTAACTAAGCCTGTCATTACATTGACAGACCTGTTAACTTAGCCTGCCATTACATTGACAGACCTGTTAACTTAGCCTGCCATTACAGTGACAGGCCTGTTAACTTAGCCTGCCATTACAGTGACAGGCCTGTTAACTTAGCCTGCCATTACTTTGACAGGTCTGTTAAGTTAGCCTGCCATTACTTTGACAGGCCTGTTAACTTAGCCTGCAATTATAGTGACAGGCCTGTTAACTTAGCCTGCCATTACTTTGACAGGTCTGTTAACTTAGCCTGCCATTACAGTGACAGGTCTGTTAACTTAGCCTGCCATTACATTGACAGACCTGTTAACTTAGCCTGCATTTGCATTGACAGGCCTGTTAACTTAGCCTGCCATTACTTTGACAGGTCTGTTAACTTAGCCTGCCATTACATTGACAGACCTGTTAACTTAGCCTGCCATTACTTTGACAGGTCTGTTAACTAAGCCTCCCATTACATTGACAGACCTGTTAACTTAGCCTGCATTTACATTGACAGACCTGTTAACTTAGCCTGCCATTACTTTGACAGGTCTGTTAACTTAGCCTGCCATTACATTGACAGACCTGTTAACTTAGCCTGGCATTACTTTGACAGGTCTGTTAACTAAGCCTGCCATTACAGTGACAGGTCTGTTAACTTAGCCTGCCATTACAGTGACAGGTCTGTTAACTTAGCCTGCATTTACATTGCCACATTACCTTAGCGGTTAGCCTGCCATATTAAATTGACAGGCCTGTTAGGCCATCCATTCAAACTGACAGGCCATCCATTTAACCTGACAGACCATCCAAACAAGCTCACAGGCCATCCATTCAAACTGACAGGCCTGCCAAACAAGCTCACAGGCCATCCATTCAAACTGACAGGCCTGCCAGACAAGCTGACAGGCCTGTTCACTGAAATTGGGAGTAGGCTTCGCAGGCCTGCGACTGGATGGCTTAGGAATGCATGGCAGGCCTTCTCTAATTAAAACAAAAAACAAGCCTGTCGCAGGCCTGCGCAATGGCACCTCTTTCGGAGATCATTCTTTTTTACTGTTGCTCCAAAACTTTGGAACTCTTTACCTATCGATGTTCGTCAGTCAAATTCTCTTCATAGGTTTAAATCAAGACTCAAAACATTCTTATTCAATGCTGCTTATGACAGCTAATTTCAACTGTTTGTTTGTTAACACGGTCGGTCCATACGGACACACGCTTGATTCTACATTTTGTTTGCCTTGCTATTGTTATTCATATTCAATTTGCAATTGTAATTGTTTTTGGTCATATTTGTAGCTCGTAACAATTTTTGGTTGGTTTTTGTTCAGCACAAGATTGTTACTGATCATGTTTCTTTTCTTTAACATTTCTGTGATTTCAACTTCACTGTATTGTTTTTCTTGTTTGTTCATTGCGCCTTGGATTAGATCTTGTTTCTAGATAAATGGTGCATTATAAATGCTTATTTATTATTATGGCTAGGGTGCGTGATCGCTACGTACATGCGTATATGGCAGGCCTGTATATGGCAGGCCAGTATATGGCAGGCCAGTATATGGCAGGACTGTATATGGCAGGCCAGTATATGGCAGGCCAGTATATGAAAGGCCTGTATATGGCAGGCCTGTATATGGCAGGCCTGTATATGGCAGGCCAGTATATGGCAGGCCTGTATATGGCAGGCCAGTATATGGCAGGCCAGTATATGGCAGGCCTGTATATGGCAGGCCTGTATATGGCAGGCCAGTATATGGCAGGCCTGTATATGGCAGGCCAGTATATGGCAGGCCTGTATATGGCAGGCCAGTATATGGCAGGCCAGTATATGGCAGGCCTGTATATGGCAGGCCTGTATATGGCAGGCCAGTATATGGCAGGCCTGTATATGGCAGGCCAGTATATGGCAGGCCTGTATATGGCAGGCCAGTATATGAAAGGCCAGTATATGGCAGGCCTGTATATGGCAGGCCAGTATATGGCAGGCCTGTACATGGCAGGCCAGTATATGGCAGGCCAGTATTATGGCAGGCCTGTATGTGGCAGGCCTGTATATGGCAGGCCAGTATATGGCAGGCCAGTATATGGCAGGCCTGTATATGGCAGGCCAGTATATGAAAGGCCAGTATATGAAAGGCCAGTATATGGCAGGCCAGTATATGAAAGGCCTGTATATGGCAGGCCAGTATATGGCAGGCCTGTACATGGCAGGCCAGTATATGGCAGGCCAGTATTATGGCAGGCCAGTATATGAAAGGCCAGTATATGGCAGGCCTGTATATGGCAGGCCAGTATATGGCAGGCCTGTATATGGCAGGCCTGTATATGGCAGGCCAGTATATGGCAGGCCTGTATATGGCAGGCCAGTATATGGCAGGCCTGTATATGGCAGGCCAGTATATGGCAGGCCAGTATATGGCAGGCCAGTATATGGCAGGCCTGTATATGGCAGGCCAGTATATGGCAGGCCTGTATATGGCAGGCCAGTATATGAAAGGCCAGTATATGGCAGGCCTGTATATGGCAGGCCAGTATATGGCAGGCCAGTATATGGCAGGCCTGTATATGGCAGGCCAGTATATGGCAGGCCTGTACATGGCAGGCCAGTATATGGCAGGCCAGTATTATGGCAGGCCAGTATATGAAAGGCCAGTATATGGCAGGCCTGTATATGGCAGGCCAGTATATGGCAGGCCTGTATATGGCAGGCCTGTATATGGCAGGCCAGTATATGGCAGGCCTGTATATGGCAGGCCAGTATATGGCAGGCCTGTATATGGCAGGCCAGTATATGGCAGGCCAGTATATGGCAGGCCAGTATATGGCAGGCCTGTATATGGCAGGCCAGTATATGGCAGGCCTGTATATGGCAGGCCAGTATATGAAAGGCCAGTATATGGCAGGCCTGTATATGGCAGGCCAGTATATGGCAGGCCTGTACATGGCAGGCCAGTATATGGCAGGCCAGTATTATGGCAGGCCTGTATGTGGCAGGCCTGTATATGGCAGGCCAGTATATGGCAGGCCAGTATATGGCAGGCCTGTATATGGCAGGCCAGTATATGAAAGGCCAGTATATGAAAGGCCAGTATATGGCAGGCCAGTATATGAAAGGCCTGTATATGGCAGGCCAGTATATGACAGGCCAGTATATGGCAGGCCTGTATATGGCAGGCCTGTATATGGCAGGCCTGTATATGGCAGGCCTGTATATGGCAGGCCTGTACATGGCAGGCCTGTACATGGCAGGCCTGTATATGGCAGGCCTGTACATGGCAGGCCTGTACATGGCAGGCCTGTATATGGCAGGCCTGTACATGGCAGGCCTGTACATGGCAGGCCAGTACATGGCAGGCCAGTATATGGCAGGCCAGTATATGGCAGGCCAGTATATGGCAGGCCTGTATATGGCAGGCCTGTACATGGCAGGCCTGTACATGGCAGGCCTGTACATGGCAGGCCTGTACATGGCAGGCCTGTACATGGCAGGCCAGTACATGGCAGGCCAGTATATGGCAGGCCAGTATATGGCAGGCCAGTATATGGCAGGCCAGTATATGGCAGGCCTGTATATGGCAGGCCAGTATATGGCAGGCCTGTATATGGCAGGCCTGTATATGGCAGGCCTGTATATGGCAGGCCAGTATATGGCAGGCCAGTATATGGCAGGCCAGTATATGGCAGGCCAGTATATGGCAGGCCTGTATATGGCAGGCCAGTATATGGCAGGCCAGTATATGGCAGGCCTGTATATGGCAGGCCTGTATATGGCAGGCCAGTATATGGCAGGACTGTATATGGCAGGCCTGTATATGGCAGGCTTGCCCTAATTTAAATAATTCAATTAACACGCAGGTCTGCAAGGGAGGCTGATGGATGGCCTAAATGAGTGCAGGCCTGTGGAAGGCTAAGTGCAGGTTATCTACTTTGGTAAAGAGAAAATAGTTTGCCTTGACCAATAAAATGTGACCCTTACCCAACATATGGTTTACAATGTATAGTTAAATGCAACATATTCAAATCGAACCATTATAAAACATAAATACAAAATGCATCATCATTTCAGGCATTGTTTTATTTACAAATAACTCAAAGCAACAAAGAAAACAACATCAAACTCTTGTAGAAACTATGATAATGGAAATTTATCAGACCTGGAAATAGCACCCGCCCACAAAAAGCACCCGCCGCCCACCCATAGCGGGTAGCTTTTGCGTCGGGCAGGTGAAGATGCAAACGTACCCGACCGACTGGCAGGTAAAATTGTTCAAACTCACAGTATAAGTGAGTTACACTGGCTGGTGGTATTTCTGTTGAGCAGGTGTTTTTGTGAGTTACCTGCCCGACTGGCTTGTTGAAAGAAATATACAGTCTGGCCACAATTTTGTTGGATAGTACAAATATTATAATGAGAATGAGATAAGAGCTAATTTGTTTTATTTCCCAAATTGATAGGAACAATGTCTACCGTCTCACAAATGTATGCTAGTTTATATTGTTAAAATTGTGAATACTTTGATACACCATTTGCTTTTAAGACTTCAGCAAAACATAAATAAATCACTTTACCTAATATGTGATGCGATCTGTGAAACCTGCCACATGGTGGCATTTTTCATATTGGAGATATTCATATCATAAGAAAGCTAAAACTGTGCTGATTACAGAACTGTTTTTGAAGGTAAAATTTCATGAAAGATCATGACACAAAGATATTGGAAATTAATTTTCTTTAAAAAAAATTAAATTAAATCTTAAAATTTATTTATTTTATTTTTATTTTACCAATAATCCCTAGTTCACATTTTGCGACATCCGACAGGTTTTCACAGATCGCATCACATATGTAATCCTCTTTGTTCTGCCCAACAATATCCTGTAAGGCCAAATAAAAATATAAACACAAGTTTGTCTCAGAAGACTGCCGCCTACATGTAGCTTTTAAAATTCACATTTTACCATATAACATTTTTGTCTCCATTTTTGTCTTGAGATGAAAATAACGGTGTGAGCCAAGTTTTGACTGTGTGGAATGTTTTTTCCATTATTAAAACAGTATTTAAACACAATAAAAACAACTGACGCCGGTGATTTTTTGGATTACATGGTCTGTCAAATAAAGTGTCCCATGTGAAACATGATTATTTTAGCCATAAAGATATCAACATAGGATGTGTTGTACTAATAATCATTTTCAGCAATCTTTCATGTGTCATACGAATTGTTTTCTTTAAATAAAAAAGAATAATCGCATTTAGCGTAGCCCTTTTTCATGTTTCTTCTGAGACAAACTTTTGTGTTTTTGGCCTAATCAGATCATATACGAGGGGTATCAAAAAGTTCTTGACATCACCAAGAAGTAAAGGAGCCAGAAACCTTTTTTTGATATGTGTCCCTTCAGACATCTTTAAAAAGTCACTGTATTTTATTCTGTAAATCGCTGTGATACCTAAGTAAGAGCGCTATATAAATGCCTTGGATAATAATAAAAGCACCTGTAGCTCAAGCACATGCGCAAGTACATACGCTCTCATAAGCGCTACATCAATAACATAGGGGATACATGTTAGTTCAATTATTAATCAGACTATAGTCTGCTTTTTTGACGATGTTTAACCCATCAATGGCAGGCAGGAAGGCACCAATCATAAATCAAGTCTATTACAGATGTCTTTCACCAGGAATACATTAATGTATCATGTTTAATACAGGTTATTTACCTTGTAGGCTTATATTAAGGCAAGGCTATTTGCATTACAATTAATTACATTGGATATACAATACAGTAATTACATTATTTTTGGATATACAATACAGTAATTAAATTAATTCTGGTGTGACAATACATGTTATCCCGTAAGGGCATTCACCCCTTTGTCATAATGACCTAAATTCAGCCTTCAACTTTTCTTCTTTCTCATTGATTAAGGTGACATGTCAGTGTTTTCTGATGAAAACCATCTCACGCCCTGCACATATTCATTGATCAGCTATACAGAAAGGAATCGACCATGTGTCATTCACAGCAATTATGGCATACTTCAGGGCGAGTCAAAATATTCAGGTCTCGTTTTTAGAAAATCAGGAAAAATGCTTCTTGTTAAAAATTGGCAAATTTCTTCATTGTTTATGGGAGTAGAAATACTTCTTCATACTTGGTGAAATTTCCAAGACGATACCTTATTCCAGGCCATAATTGCAACATATTAAAAATCGAAAGTGTTCCAAATATACCCCCTATTTTCCATTGTAGGCAATGTGAATACCAACAAGCCATTGCTTGACATATTCAAAATGTGTGCGTTAAACCTTTGCATTAATTGAGGTACCTTGGAAGTTGGAACAGATTAAATTTTACAGAATTTGGAAAATTGCACATATTTGAATGAAATAATACATAATTTTTTGTGTGTTAACTAGTTTAACCCTATCTCCCCCGGCTATGTTTTTGTGCGTATCGGGGGAGGGGGAAAAAGTACTATATTTTTAACCCGAAAAATCACCCAGCACCCCCTGGGATTCTGAATATTTGGACTCCATTCACTTTATTCTTTGATTTGATGCGGGAATTTGAGTTGAAAGTGATGTAAACTCGTGTGAATGAAATGGGGATTTTTAGGTTATGATAGTTTTGGTGAACAGAGTTCAGTAGTCTGCCATGATTCCAGTGAACTAGGTCATATGCAGGGCCGGTATAAGAAAACTAAAGAATCATGAACAGTGAAAAGGTTTGATTATCTAAATAAATAATATTAAACGATCAATTCACCTCAAAGCATTGCCTACCATCAAGTGCAATATTTTAAAATATGATTGTGTTTTGGATGAAAACATTCAACTTTTAAATTTGCAATGCTCTCTTTTTCAAGTCTAGTAATGAAGACCCTATTAGCTCTTTGTGCCATAAGTTGTCATTGTTAGAAAAATATATCTATAAATAATATTTGCATTGGTGCTATCATATAAAAGGTATTACAGTCATCAAAAAAAGTAACTATACAGGTAATAAATGTACTTTTAACTCTAAAAATATATATCCTACCTAAAAATATTAAATCATAAAGTTGTTGAGAAATTTATCCTCTTTGATATGAGATATTGCACGCTAGGATCGGTTGAATATTTAAGAAGCGACAATCCAAAATGTAAGGTAAAGTCACAATTTCAAATTCACATTTTACATTTCAACATGTGGGAGAGAATGACAGGTAGCGTGTGTGTGGCGTATTGACCCATCGGAACAATGCGGCCGTCTGTCTAACCTTCGCATGCATCCCCCAATTGCACTACTGGTAATCGATAAGGTACCCGTAGATTGGTCCGTGTGTAGAAAATAAAAATGTGAAAATGAAAATCAGACTTCTCCTTACATTTTTGAGTGCCACTTCCTCAATAATCACCCGATCCTAGCGTGCAATATCTCATATTAAAGGAGATGAATTTCTCAACAACTTTATAATTTAATATTTTTAGGTAGGATATATATTTTAAGAGTTAGAAGCCCATTTATTACCTGTATAGTTACTTTTTTTGATGACTGTAGTCGAGTTGGTGGTTAAAAGCATATTATGTGATCTTTTTCATGGATTGCCCTCTTATCAGATTTTTTTCCCTAGAATGCTATTTTTTGGTCAAATTACATTTAACCGTGAAACTAAAATATATTATAATTTACATAGCAACACATTTCCTAATTACTTCAAATTCAGATTTTGAAATAAGTTTTTTCATTCGTAAATAGAATTCCATGGTTTGACAGTGTGTCTAGTTACGACCACAACTGTACCCAAGTGAAGACACCTACGGAATGCTTTATGATGAAAATTGAAACAAATATTATGTTGAAAAATTCCTTAAAGTGGAAGCAGATTAACATTATGATTCATTAAAGTTCAGTAATAAACGGAAAATAAAATAGAATTATGAGTCCAGGAAAGTGTTTCCTGATAGTCAAAATGTAAGAATTTGAAAAAGATCACATAATATTGCTTTAAATTGTCATCTGGCGTTGAAGACTTGGTTTTATTACAGCTGCATAGTCCGTATAACTCATGAAATGCTGTGAGGACAAAGAGACAAAAGTTGTAAGAAAATTGTTACAAAATAGGATGTAGATGATGCAGTGGGGTGGGGGGCAGTGGCCCCCCTGAAATAACCCTGTCGGTACACACGCGCCTCCGTCGGTACATTTCTGATTTTGACCATGAGTTTTTTCTGCCGAATTTGAGGACAAAGTCACTCCTACACCCCCACCCCACTTATCAAGATTTCAGCTTCTGACGGCGAAAAAAAATTGGGCAACTTTTACAATTTTTTGGACTCTGTACATTTTTTTTGTCGGTACATCATGCCTTTTGTCGGTACAACTATGTCGTGGCCCCCCCAGTTTCCAAAAGCTGGGTACACCACTGAGATGATGTTCTATATCGTCGTAGAAATGCAAGAACGTCGTAATTGACATTTTCTGCAAAATTGTGTTATTAGTTATTTATGAAATCATAGGCAAATACACACATTTTAGGTAGTTCATATCCAGAATAGTGAAGACAGTTTTCTCGTGCTGCAAATTGATTTTCGTTCTAATATAATCCTCATCTATACTTGAAGGATTAAAACTTGAAAGAAGAAATGAAGATCAATTTGTGTCATTCGTTAAGATGGCACGTTTGAATAGCGCAATATTTGCTAGGGTAGTTTAAATTCATGCATGGACGCATAATATTTGGTTATGTGTTGCGTCAATGCTTTAAAGTCTGATTATGACCACATCAGTGGCTCCCTTGTCCGTATGGTGTTCTACAAGTAATTGACTACTTACCACATCAGTGGCTCTCTTGTGTGCATGGTTTTCTACAAGTAATTGACTACTTACCACATCAGTGGCTCTCTTGTCCGCATGGTGTTCTACAAGTAATTGACTACTTACCACATCAGTGGCTCTCTTGTCTGCATGGTTTTCTACAAGTAATTGACTACTTACCACATCAGTGGCTCTCTTGTCTGCATGGTGTTCTACAAGTAATTGACTACTTACCACATTAGTGGCTCTCTTGTCTGCATGGTTTTCTACAAGTAATTGACTACTTACCACATCAGTGGCTCTCTTGTCTGCATGGTGTTCTACAAGTAATTGACTACTTACCACATCAGTGGCTCCCTTGTCTGCATGGTTTTCTACAAGTAATTGACTACTTACCACATTAGTGGCTCTCTTGTCTGCATGGTGTTCTACAAGTAATTGACTACTTACCACATCAGTGGCTCTCTTGTCTGCATGGTGTTCTACAAGTAATTGACTACTTACCACATTAGTGGCTCTCTTGTCTACATGGTGTTCTACAAGTAATTGACTACTTACCACATCAGTGGCTCTCTTGTCTGCATGGTGTTCTACAAGTAATTGACTATTTACCACATCAGTGGCTCGCTTGTCTGCATGGTTTTCTACAAGTAATTGACTACTTACCACATCAGTGGCTCTCTTGTCTGCATGGTGTTCTACAAGTAATTGACTACTTACCACATCAGTGGCTCTCTTGTCTGCATGGTTTTCTACAAGTAATTGACTACTTACCACATCAGTGGCTCTCTTGTCTGCATGGTGTTCTACAAGTAATTGACTACTTACCACATCAGTGGCTCTCTTGTGTGCATGGTGTTCTACAAGTAATTGACTACTTACCACATCAGTGGCTCTCTTGTCCACATGGTGTTCTACAAGTAATTGACTACTTACCACATCAGTGGCTCTCTTGTCTGCATGGTGTTCTACAAGTAATTGACTACTTACCACATCAGTGGCTCTTTTGTCTGCATGGTTTTCTACAAGTAATTGACTACTTACCATATCAGTGGCTCTCTTGTGGCTCTCTTGTCTGCATGGTGTTCTACAAGTTATTGCCTACTTACCACATCAGTGGCTCTCTTGTCTGCATGGTGTTCTACAAGTAATTGACTACTTACCACATTAGTGGCTCTCTTGTCTGCATGGTGTTCTACAAGTAATTGACTACTTACCACATCAGTGGCTCTCTTGTCTGCATGGTGTTCGTATGACGCTGCCGAGTGCTATAAGGAATTAATAGCACTCATCGACAGTGACTATTTTAGTGATGATTTATATCGCAGAGCTCTACCCTACACACCAGATACACACCACTTTCACAGTAGGACACCTCTCACTCACCCAGACTTAGACAATCATCTACTATTAAACACACACACACCAAGTTGGGAAAATAATTACAGTGCTGTAATTAATCAGGTTATTTACGATGTCAAATTTACAGCATTCTGAAGCTGTACAATAAGTGAAATTTGTGGAATTCTGGATTGGCTGTGTATGTGCTATTATACAAGTAATTGACTACTTACCACATCAGTGGCTCTCTTGTCCGTGTGGTGTTCTACAAGTAATTGACTACTTACCACATCGGTGGCTCTCTTGTCTGCATGGTGTTCTACGAGTAATTGACTACTTACCACATTAGTGGCTCTCTTGTCCATGCGGTGTTCTACAAGTAATTGACTACTTACCACATAATAGTGGCTCTCTTATCTGCATGGTGTTCTACAAGTAATTGACTACTTACCACATCAGTGGCTCTCTTGTCTGCATGGTTTTCTACAAGTAATGGACTACTTACCACATCAGTGGCTCTCTTGTCTGCATGGTGTTCTACGAGTAATTGACTACTTACCACATTAGTGGCTCTCTTGTCCACGCGGTGTTCTACAAGTAATTGACTACTTACCACATAATAGTGGCTCTCTTATCTGCATGGTGTTCTACAAGTAATTGACTACTTACCACATCAGTGGCTCTCTTGTCTGCATGGTTTTCTACAAGTAATTGACTACTTACCACATTAGTGGCTCTCTTGTCCACGCGGTGTTCTACAAGTAATTGACTACTTACCACATAATAGTGGCTCTCTTGTCTGCATGGTGTTCTACAAGTAATTGACTACTTACCACATTAGTGGCTCTCTTGTCTGCATGGTTTTCTACAAGTAATTTACTACTTACCACATCAGTGGCTCTCTTGTCTGCATGTTTTTCTACAAGTAATTGACTACTTACCACATTAGTGGCTCTCTTGTCCACGCGGTGTTCTACAAGTAATTGACTACTTACCACATAATAGTGGCTCTCTTATCTGCATGGTGTTCTACAAGTAATTGCCTACTTACCACATCAGTGGCTCTCTTGTCTGCATGGTTTTCTACAAGTAATTGACATGTTTGCCAATGTTGGTTCTGAGCTGCACACATTAATGGTGTCATGCCATCGAACTACAGAGAACAAACCATTTAGAATCAAAAGATATTTTATTACAATTTGATTGGGTACTATATTCTCTGAAATTAGATTATTAAAATGTGACGTGAACAAGTGAAATGAATCACATGTCGGCAGTTCTTAATTTTGATATTGTTCATCATTTAAAAGTAGATGGAAAATGTTACAGTATGGTCTAAACCCTACTAAAATCGATCTTCTAGTTTAACTTAAAAGCAATTTACCAACTGAGAAAACATAGTAAAACATAGAATTTGTCACTTCATTTTACCTATAACTCAAAATCAATATTCCCAACATCCGACTCATTCCGCTTGATTGTGTCACAAATATGTTAATCTTTAATAGGTCAATGATAGGAATAAATCTAAAATAAAATAAAATAGGAGTACTATTACTCTTTTATTTAAATTAATTTCACGATTTAATATACCGGTTACTTTTGACACATCATAATTAGAAGGAAATTTCAAAATTGAATAATTGCAACATTTTCCAACTACAGAGCGTGTAAAAAACAAAGTTCCATGTGAAACATGATTTTTTTTCACCATGAAAAATATAAAGATAGGATGTGAAATAGTTATAACCATGTTCAGTTATCTTTAATATGTCATAAGAAGTAATAAAATCTATAAATGTTGGCACTTTCGTTATCAAATTATGGCAAATCTACTCAGACATGTCAAATTCAGCTTTGGCCACTCATCATGTGCAGAGAACTATTTTATTAGAATCCTCATTCAGCGGGTAATGGAATATAATCAATCAAATCAATAATAATCTGCCTACTAAATGTTCAATTTGAGCAGAAAAACCTACTTTCATCCATATTATCCATGACAGACCACAGAATATTTGAATATTAGATGTATTTTAAACCAGACATTGATGTATCCTATAAATAACAATTGATATTTTAAATGCAGTTTATTCAATTGATAATGCAATTCTTATTCAATAGTGGCCAAAGTGGGATTCGCACTCTTGTTACCGAATTGATAATATCGCAGGATTAAGGGGGTGAAATATGATTGGATATTACTGTATTTGATTGAGGACTAATCAATTCGTCTTAACAACAGTCTATATTTTTAAAACGAAAAACATGGGATTTATTTTTAATTATTTTTTTCTCTATGGGACACTTTTTTTTGTCACACCCTGTAGAAAAGATTAGTTGCTAAATCGTAGATGGCAACAGTTTGTGTACAACATTTCAAATAAACTCTGGTTTTAGAATTATAAAAAAAAATATGTGTGATTTTTTGTTTATCTGAAATTCATTACCATACGTTCATAATAAAAATGTGACTAAATTCAAAATGTAGTCAAAATCATGACCGAAATCGTCTGAACAGGATTACTTTGTAGGCTGTTACTTACCCGCCCTCTAACGTTTACATTAGCTTTGTGTTGAAGAAGCGCTTCACACGTTTGGTTATGTCCGTGGTGGGCGGCATAGTGTAGTGGAGCCCAGCCATTCTATGGAGAGAATAAAAAAATATGACCAGACAGGTTTTGAAATAAGCAATAAAACTGAAATTATAAAGAAAATAATAAGGGTTGCAATGCCCTTTTTGCATCATTTCTTTAAAACCAACACTTTTTCTTCTTCAAAAGAAAGGTATCATTAGAAAGCTCATCTATATCAGCTTTAGTGCCAGAAAAAGACATCAAGTACATGTACCTTTTGATATGATTATTGGGTCACAAATATAATAATAGTTTCGTTTAAAAACTAGACTAAAATGTGTAGTTTTCATCTTTATGCATTTAAAAAAGAACGTCGGATGGTGACACATTTATCACCAACGTTTCGTTACTATTCTGAGTCCTTCTTTAGACTCACTCGCGCTCAAAGGGACTAGCATACTTCTGTAGCGGTCGGAGCCTTACACGAGATTCGCATTGGTGAGTTTGACAATAGATGTTTCCTGAAATTATATTTGCGAGGTCTTATATGACATACAGTCATAATGACTTTTATCATTTACTATCTAGTGTAGCCTAATATATCACATACTGATCGGTAGTTTAATTACGACGTGTTCAGAATCGAAAATCAATTGTTATCGTTTAGCGCGTTTTGCATATATTGACATGTTGATATATGAGCTATAGATGACAAGATAAAAGATAGGCTTTTAAACTTATAAATTGACATGCAAAGTGTTATAATAAATTGTAGTTGAAGTGTGTATACCTGGGAAGCTGCTGAAATTTAAAACATCGCTACGCACTGCCCTAAAGACCTTTGCATCCATTCCCTTTTCAGCTGTCTTAGGATTTGTAACTATATAGGAGGGGGGCATGTCCCCTGCCAGAAGGCTTGCCCCCCCCCCCCCCCCCCCACCCCCGATGCCCCGAATGAAATGACAAACTCTATGTATATCAACAAAACTATAGTCGGTTATGCCCCTCCCCCTAATCACAGACCTGTCCCCTCTTGCCCCCCCCCCCCCCCCGACCCCATTGAAGATCCTAGTTACGCCACTGATTTGTTAGAGTTCACACGAATTGAAAAAATCAGGAGCTTGATATATCCTAAAAATCAGTTCTTTGTGCCTCTGCTTTTCGGAAAACGATCAGATCTCAAGATACCTTGAGAAACAGGTCATAGTTCATGATCATCACCATAACAATACAAATGCTAGGAATTTTTGGGTCAAAATGTACGCAGTTGTATTCATTTTAGGCGTCCAACAAATTGCTCATTACACGATAGCGCTTTCAATCAAGGAAATACCATGACAACTCGCGGATACCAACCCAATCGGCTTTATTTGGATCCACTGATGAAGACTTTGACAGAAGTTTTTGACATTCTTTCGAGTCACCTCGCTTAGCTGCATCATGCACAAGCGCCGACATCTGTAGAATTGGAATAGACAAAATAAGGGCAAATTTATTCGAAAATGGAGGATTTTTTATTCAGTTTAAAATAGTATAGAAAAAATGAGTAAATCAGAATCAATACAAGAACATGAATAACTGATATATAAAATGTAAACCAAGCACTTATGCTTGAGCCACACGGAGAGTCATATACTACAAGGCAAACATTATATCGAGGTCTCTTTGGTCCGTATGCACAAAACAACTTAGACATGACCTTTATATCTGGTCTACCTTTAAACCTGCTCTAAATGAAGACTAGTCCTCCCTGAAAGGATCCTTTTATGCATAGATGAGTTCATACTATTAAAGGCATATTATGTGATCTTTTCCAGAGAGCGCCCTCTATTCATAATTTTTTTTAGAAAGTAGATTCTCTTGCAGATTTACATTTCTGATCATAAATCGTTCTTGATTCCAAGTTACAGAGCGATACGATTCCTAATAACCTCAAAATCATGGTTTTAGAGTGAATTTAGAGTGAAAATATAAACTGTCGTGTTAACACGACAGTTTATTTTCACTCTAAAACCATGATTTTGAAGTAATTAAGAATCGTATCGCCCTGTAACTTAGAATGTATGTACGATTTATGATCAGAAATGTAAATCTGCAAGAAAATCTGCTTTCAATTTTTTTTTCAATGTTGAGGGCGTTCCCTGGAAAGATCACATAATATACCTTTAATGGATCTTAAAAGGGAAAAACATGTTAGTGTATAGCAAAGTGTACCTACTCCATTTACTTTACATTTTTGTTAAGGGGTTTATACAATTAAGGAATATAACAGTATAAAATGGTCCTTCCAGTAGGACTATTCTTCATTTAGAGCAGTTCTTAGACCCGGTCTATTATTTGTTTTGTGCATCCTTTAGTTTGAGTCTCTAAAATAGCTTTATCAGGCTGCATGAACTACAACACTGTGGCTGATAAGCACTCATATAAAAACAGTGGTGTACACTCTAAGAAAAAAGGGTGCTTCAGGGGTTCTTGGCTGTCCCGTATATGGAACCCTTTAATAGAACCTTTAAGGTTCCAAAAAGTTCCAAAAGCTAAGAACGAAAAATGCGTCTTTAGAACCTTTGAAGGTTCTCTATACAGAAGAAGTTGTTTGGGTTCTTTAAATTAAAAGAACCTTTAAACCGGAGGGTTCCATACGGGACAGCAAGAACCCATGAAGCACCCTTTTTTCCAAGAGTGTAACCAGGGCGGGGGGGGGGGGCGGTCGTGACAGGGGCCACTTTGCACCTCCTGTCTGAAGACTCTCCCTCTGATGCCCTCCCCCAATGCAATGGCAAACCATGGATAATAACTTAAAGTAGTCGTACATGCCAGCCCCCGCCCCCCCGATTGCGCGAATTGACGGATCCTAGATACGCCACTGCTTAGAAATGAATTAGTATAGGCCTACCTTTTATACCACGATTTGGACAACAATGATGCTACTCCTTCATTACCATCCCGAATTGCCAGGTTCAATTCTCAGTTAAACAAAAATTAATCGTGGTCTGTATCTGTCATTCCTGAACAGTGTTAGATAATGTATAGGTCTAAAGGAAATATAATTTATAGAAGGGAAATCCGGTAAATGGTTGCGTTGCAGGATATGAACTTGTATGTCTAGCTTCCCATGAACTTCCTATACAAAGGTCAAAAAGAGAAGTTGTGCTTACTTTGTATATGGTGTCCTTTGTATGAGTTGTATGTTGCCGTATCATGTTTATAGGCCTAGGAATTGCAGAAGTTGTCACTGTGGTTGTTATCATGCTCTTAGCCCGACTAACAGATCTGCTTGCAGATGATGTTGCGACTACTGTAGATGGACTTGCATGCCTGGGAATAGGTCTACTACTTGCAGTAGTGGTCATTGCAACAGTCGTAGAGCTATCCATGGTGATAGTACTGTCTGGTGATGCATGTGATGGAACCCTAGATTTTCAGTCAATTTTGAGGTGTATTACACATATTTGTACTTAGTATTGATTTGATTAGTGGTCAAAGTCCACATAATCCAATTAGTATTTATATAATTCTAGTATTGCTCACAGGTGTCATCGACAGGTATATAAACATGTTAACGCTTTCCACGCGGCAGGCTGCAGACGACATTCCAAAATTTCACAAAATGTTTAAAAAATGTCAAAATTATTGAATTTCATTAACATATTTAGAATCACCATGAGAAATGCATTGACATAAGTACAAACATGCTTATTATTGGGTCAGTAATCCTTGAGATAGACTTTGAAAATTGTGAAAGGTTTCTGAAAAATCTGTTTTGTGTATGGTAAAAATAATAGCCGCGTGGAAAGTGTTAAACGCCCATTTGAATGCTTTCTGACCCAGATAAAATAGTGTGATATGCAATTGCGATTGAATGAATACGGGCCAAAACAAATACGATTGATTTGATGCCGTTAGATTGCCCCCTGTGTGGTTACTAGCTTTCAGGTTCAATACTATGCATGAATGAGTCGAGTAGAGACGATGTTTATCATGTTTTGTGTTGTTTAATTAACACTCCTAAACTAGCTCAAAGTTGATTGAATAATTTGGGTAGTATTTCTCAAACGTAATTGCTTTGAAATGGACCTGGAAATTGGTGTTCAAACCATTGAAGATAACCAACTATTTGCTATTTACCCAAGATAACCCACTTCTAGCTATCTTTACATAATGCTAAGATTACCCACCTTTTACATCTACCCAAGATAACCCACTTTTTGCTATCTTTACATAATGCTAAGATTACCCACCTTTTACTATCTACCCAAGATAACCCACTTTTTGCTATCTTTACATAATGCTAAGATTACCCACCTTTTGCTATCTACCCAAGACAACCAACTATTTGCTATCTACCCAAGATAACCCACTTTTTGCTATCTACCCAAGATAACCCACTTCTAGCTATCTACCCAAGATAACCCTTTTTGCTATCTTTACATAATGCTAAGATTACCCACCTGTTACTATCTACCCAAGATAACCCACTTTTTGCTATCTTTACATAATGCTAAGATTACCCACCTTTTACTATCTACCCAAGATAACCCACTTTGTTTTGCTATCTTTACATAATGCTAAGATTACCCACCTTTTACTATCTACCCAAGATAACCCACTTTTTGCTATCAACCCAAGATAACCCTTTTTGCTATCTTTACATAATGCTAAGATTACCCACCTTTTACTATCTACCCAAGATAACCCACTTTGTTTTGCTATCTTTACATAATGCTAAGATTACCCACCTTTCACTATCTACCCAAGATAACCCACTTTTTGCTATCTACCCAAGATAACCCACTTTTTGCTATCTACCCAAGATAACCCACTTTTTGCTATCAACCCAAGATAACCCACTTTTTGCTATCTACCCAAGATAACCCACTTTTTGCTATCAACCCAAGATAACCCACTTTTTGCTATCTACCCAAGACAACCCACTTTTTGCTATCTACCCAAGATAACCCACTTTTTGCTATCAACCCAAGATAACCCACTTTTTGCTATCTACCCAAGATAACCCACTTTTTGCTATCTACCCAAGACAACCCACTTTTTGCTATCTACCTACACTCTTAGAAAAAATGGTTCGTTTAAGAACCCTTTTTTGTCCCGCGAGGAGCACCTTTTGGCCTAAAAGGTTCTAAAAAGAACCTTAGAATGGTTCTTTGAAGAACTTTCAAATTTTAAATAAGACCTAAAGGTATATTTACTTTTTTGTTTTTATGTAATATGCAAATTCAAGAGAAATGTAAACAAATTTAATCCTTTTCAACTGTTAAAAATCATTTCTTCTTGGCTAAAAACATTTTTTACCGTTTTACCAAGAACCATTGAGGGTTCTCCATAATTTTTTCCCAAAAGGTTCTTGAAGCTTGAGGAACCATTTTCTTGGCTAAAGAACCCTTTTAGAACCTTTTTTGGTTCTAAAAGGAACCCTATAGAAATTTCATTGGGTTCCTTTTAGAACCAAAAAAGGTTCTAAAAGGGTTCTTTAGCCAAGAAAATGGTTCCTCAAGCTTCAAGAACCTTTTGGGGAAAAATTATGGAGAACCCTCAATGGTTCTTGGTAAAACGGTAAAAAATGTTTTTAGCCAAGAAGAAATGATTTTTAACAGTTGAAAAGGACTAAATTTGTTTACATTTCTCTTGAATTTGCATATTACATAAAAACAAAAAAGTAAATATACCTTTATGTCTTATTTTAAAATTTGAAAGTTCTTCAAAGAACCATTCTAAGGTTCTTTTTAGAACCTTTTAGGCCAAAAGGTGCTCCCCGCGGGACAAAAAAGGGTTCTTAAACGAACCATTTTTTCTAAGAGTGTATGATAACCCGCTCTCTGCTAATCTACCCAAGATAACCCTTTTTGCTATCTAGATAGCAACTTTAACCATGTTACACCAAAGCACGAGGGTCATTCAATAAGTTCTACCTCCTCACTCATATCATCGCTAATATGAATATCAGCCTCATGACATTTATCATGATTATAGCTCTGAATCACGGATACACATTTATAGTAAATGATAATTGATATCTGTTTCACTTTTGTTATGATGCGATCTAAGCCCGAGAGATATTTTGGACAACTGACACGGAAAATTACCCTAAAAATGAATATTATGTTTGTTCGTTTTCTCTTCGTATTGTATGAATAGATATAACAGCCCGATTTAAATACTGAAAATAGAAAACGATGGATGATTTCTGAATATAATACTGTATTATCATTTATAAATCAGATTGTATAGGCAATGTTAACCTTTGTAGGCTTGCAAATAGTATAATATCAACTCGAATATATTGCTATGCTCTAAGCATACTGGAATACTGCTATTCAGTCAAATATTCGTTGTTACAAGTCACTATATTTAACATTCGAGGCGTCACTATTATAGTGACGCCTCGAATGTTAAATCTTTTAAGATTTAACTATCATGATAGTCACATTATGAGTTTTCCTTTATGTAACCTTTTTACGGTTGGTCAATCAGGTAGTCAGTGGTAGAAAATGATCTCTTCGAGAGACTTGAAATCTATCAATTTAATCCTGTATAGAAGATTTCTTAACACTTTGCACGCGGCAGGCGTCTGCAGACGACATTCCAACATTTCACAAAATGTTTCAAAAATGTCAAGATTATTGAATTTCATTACCATATTTGGAATCACCATGAGAAATGCATTGAAATAAGTATAAACATGCCCAGTGTTGGTTCAGCAATTCTTGATATAGACCGTGGAAGTTGAGAAAGGTTTCTGAAAAGTCTGTTTTGTATATGGTAAAACCAATAGCCGCGTGGAAAGTGTTAATTCTTATGAAAGCAAATATGACTTTTACAACGGTTCTCAGGGGGGTAGGATTAAAACTAAAGGCTGTCCTGGTCTGGTTCTGGCTAATTAGAGGGCATCCTCCATGAAATCTGTCACTTTTATTGTTTATAGTCTGTTCAACAGATATCTGTTATTTAGAACGGTTTATTGGCCAAATGAATAGCACTTAGGAGATATTTTGCAGTTTTTTATCCGTTTCCGTCGCGCTAAACATGCTAAATGGACCTTTGGTTTTCACTGCATCTCCAGAAAAGTACAACCAGTAGGCCTACTCAGTCCAATTTACTATGAATATAGCTGAGATTCAAAGCTACAATTGTGGAATATTTCATATATTAGCAAAATTATGAGGTAGGAGGTAGAACTTTTGAATGACCCTAATGCTATAAATTGTGGTCATCTTATAAAGCTAAGTACAATTCATCAATTTATTAGATGTGTTGTTAGGTATTTATGGACTAGCGTCCCATAATGCACACTCCGTTTATTTGGTTGTTCGTTTGTTATTTGTTTGTGAAGGAGTGTTTGTTGGGGTGTTTTTGTTTTCTTTTGATTTTGTTTTTGGTATGTTGTATATATAGGGGTTTGGCGGCACCAGCATTAAATGTTTGGAGGGGAAGGGACACTGAAAGAAATCTGGGAGGCAAATTGAAATATTTGGGTCAAGTTGCGCGTGAGCGTTCGAAAGTGTTGGCATTTATTGTCAAAATTGCCTGAAATTATTAAAACTTTATTAAAACTTTATTTTTGATTACTTGAGGGACAAAATAGGCCCGGACTTCTTGACTCATGGATGTTAACACTCATCCCACCGCCGGTGATCTATGAAGGGCAAACATCGGCTCTGCATATGATATCATAATCTTGGATTCGTGACCATTTGTTTGAACCTTTGTTTCTTGGTGAATTTGTCAACTAGAATCAAGTTTTAAAAGAAAATGAGCTCCTATGCCCCTCTCTGATCTCCCCTCCGCGCTAGTGGAAGGAACGACAACACTACGCTACGTGAACGAGCTACCCTGACAGTGACAAGTGACCCAGATAAGCCACTGAAGCAGATAGTAGCAAAATATGCCAGGTAAATTTTGCAAACACCCTCCAGTCCGCACTCGCCAGTAAAGTGCACACATTCACTTGAGCCTAAGAAGCAGTTCGCGGGTGTGACGCACGGTGGAAAGGTGATGATGTTTACCAGGTAGCCGCTAACATGGTACTCGCGCTGATGAGGTGTGGTTGAGGTGGCTTGGGCAATCATTGCATCCGACACGCCCTGTAGCAGACGATTTAGTTAAATAGCGCCCTCTTTCCTAAAGATTGGGAGCGATCCCCATTACGTCATTTTCCCTCGGTGTTGCAATTTAATCGCCATTTTTGCCGTCTGAGACGTGTAGTATCGGAGTTTTACTCAATAATTTATGCTTTATGTTGTATAGTTTTCATCATATATAGCACCGTTAGGTATTTAACTACTTGAAGACTCGAGGTATAAAAAATAGATATAATATAACCAGCAAATATGGAGGATTTGGGCAAATTCGAGGCGGACACAACCCAAAACGATTATGATAATGATTTCGAGAGATTGGATGCCAATGAAGATGATGAAAGGGCATTAGCAGGTGAGAACCCGGCGGAGGAAGACTTGTACTCAGCAGAATCCCATTCCCAGCCCGAGCCCAGCATACCTACAGGAGATTTACTCGGTGGTTTTGGTGACTTAGGCGACCAACCACAACCATCCGATCCCTTAGCACCTGAAGATTTAGGTGGTTTTGATAATAATGATGATGGTACTGAAAGTGATTTTAGATCCCCCATCCCCACGACCGAGGCAAATGATGAACCGTCAGCCCTATTCACCACCAGTGCAAATACAGAGCCAGAAGAAGATTTACTGGGATTGGGTACCACCAAAGAATTCAGCAAACCTGAACCAGAGCCTGAAGAGCCTGCTGCCCCTGTCATAGAATCGCAGCCAGAGTACGAGCAGACACAGTTGACGGCACCGCAAGAATCATCAGACACGACCCCAGCATTAGGTAACTTTTTTATGAAGTAAATTATATCAAAAAACAAGGCAATTCTATTTATTTGCTTTGGACTAACAATAACATTCTGCTGGTAATTTAATCTAACTAACATTAATAACAATCAAAGTGTCTAACATTGCGCAAATAAAATCAGCTGAAACTGAAATTCCAGTAGCCTATCCAAACCAAATAGCCTGAATGAAGTGAAGGAGAATATTAGTTTTTTAATTTTAATACAAAAATAGTAACATTTTCATTTTGTAATCCCAAATCATCAAATAATTTTGTAACATTCGCTTCATCCTAACCCATCCAAACCAATATCCTGCCTATGTTGTGTTTAAAAGCCTAGCTAGGGTCGTGTCTACCCTCAATTCCTCCTTTTTTATAATTATTTATTTTATGTTCAAAATCCACTTGCGTGTCCGGCTCATTGCCCCATGTTAATAAAATGATACCACAAATTTATATAATGAAACAAAATTATAATATTTTGTGTGTCTCATGTTGCTAATTGAATTGGCATTGAGTTTGATAAACCTGTAGGCCTGTCATGATACATATTGAAGCCTACTGTGTTTGTGTAGGTGTTTGTAGTCTACAGGCCACATACATTGTAGACGATGATCAAGTGTGTCTGAATATGCGCCTGTAATGCAGTGGATAACATTAGCAATCCACACTCTATTTGCCATCTTCAGTAGATAGCAATCTGTGTTTCAAACAGTCCGGTGCAGTGTGGTAGGTATCAGGGCTCAAATTTCATCAAGCTCATTGAGGTTTTGCTTTGGAGCTCTAGACTTTTGTTAACTTTCAAGGTATTCTTGACCATTGGTTGGCCTTTAATGCCCCATCATAAATTTGTTCGGTGGCCTTGAAATTGGGTGCCTTCAAAATTAAATTCAAGCCCTGGTTGGTATCATCATGGATTAATGCACCTTTAGGAAACCAACTTCAGCAATTCTTTAGGCTCATGAAAGTCAATTGGGAGTTTCCTGTTACTTTTTTTTCTTCAAAGTGATGAGGCGACTTTTTCATTATTCATTATTCATTATTTGATCAGATTTCATTATTGACATGTAAATGCATGTTTGATCAACCCATATTGATACGGTGCTCATTTAAATAATATAAAAACATGTTTTTAAGGTGCATGCACATCATGGGTGTATGATTCGAGGGAAACCCCAATGTTTTTTGTAGAAACAAATAAATGCATAAAAATAATGTTCACGGAAGGTAGGTTTACGATTAAAAAAGCCTTCCTTATGAGCCTAGTTCTCAAAATTCATATTTTAAGAAAGTGAAAAATGTGTTCAAATTGATAAAACTGGCAACAATTATTTAAAAAAATAAATAATGATTTTTTTGGGAAATCTTAAAATTTTGACGCGGGTGAAAAAAAGTGATGCGGGCGGGTAACGGGAAACTCGATATCGACTTTCATGCGCCTTATTGATCAGAAAACAACAAAATATTGAATTATTATTATGTTGATAACTCATTTTGTAATCATCTAATATAATAGGAAACAGACCTCTCAGATGTTGGTAGGTCTTTTTTTTTCTTCAAAATTCTCCATGAACATTTGGTGAATTTTGATAACAAAATTTGTTGAAAATTTGGGAAATCTTTCAAATTTGTTTTTTGTAAATGTTTGAAAATTAAAACATAAATAAATGGATGGTCGGGTGCGTAACAGGTCCCCCCCCCCCCCCCCCCCCCCCCTGTCGCCTAAAGCAATTTTTACTTCTCTTAAATAAATCTAGTACTGTGCAGTGTGCATTGCATACATGTAGACCTTCAGAAACGCATTGTGATTCATGAATCACAATGACATTGTATGTCTATATTCAATCCAGATGGTCTTGTGAATTGGTGGTCAGTTCTGCATTCACATAAAATGATCACCCATTTTGCTAGATACCATTAACACCCAATAGATGATACCATGGACCACCAAGAGTTGGGTGGAATAATCAGTACATCATTCCATATTAGCATTACCTTAATTTCAAACTGCCAGGTCTATAATTGGGTATCCATAGTTTGAGCCCATGACACAAAATACCCTTAAAGCCAACGACCCTCTCCCCTCCCTCCGTTCTACGGGCAAACAGACCTCTCAGGTAGGGTCTGTTGGCTAGTTTTTTGTTTGTTTATTTTCCTCCCAAGATTTCTGTGAATTTTCAGCAATTTAAAAATATAAAAAAATGTTAAAAAAAAGGGTTGTTTGTGCCCGTGGAAGAGGGTTTTTTTCTCGTCGCCTATTTGCTAACTTTGGCAGTAGACTCATACATTTTCCAACTAAAATAGGGGCCTATGTTTCATAGACAACTTATTAACCATTCTTTATCTTTAGCCACCAGTGTTTTGCAGTGTTCAAAACTTTACTAAATGGTGAAGATGGAAATTAAATGTGGTAGTGGTATACTGGAATCACTAACATTACAATCCAGTTTAGCTGCGGACACAGCTTGAAAGGATTTAACTAACATAGTACCAAAGCGTTCCAGGCTACCACACGGTCCACACTACTCTACCCCATCCCATATTCCTAACAGTTATAACCCAGATAATTGAATTTGAAAACTGTCGGGTATTGGAAACTAACTTTCTACAATATTTATCCACATCAATACACTGAAAATGTATTTTATCTCCTGGATCATTTATTTTCAGCTACATAATATAATTATGTGTAATTCACTAACTGTATACATTTATTTGCTTTGCTATGATTTTAATGTATTATACCCTTACACTGATCATATTTTCAGAATATTAGCACTTTATTCTTTCTTTGCATTATTAATGCTTGCTTGATTAAAGCTGGCTATTTAGCCTATTTTGCCGTTTCACACACGTTGTATACGTTGTATTCCAATCCATTTCCATCATCTCATTTCAATCATGTGTATTGAATGGCTATGAATGTGATCAAAGAATATGTTGTTGCACAAGCTACAAAACTATAGGCCTAGCATATGTTGAAGATGATTGCAATTATTGTGTATCAAATTTTGCAATGAATTCTTTTATCACAAATTATCAGCTTACTCAAACAGGCTATTGGTCAGTGGCGTAGCTCAGGGGGGGGGGGGGCAGGGGGGCCAAATGCCCCCCTGACGAAAAAAACCAATTTGGGCCCCCGCCCCCACCCCCTAAAAAAAAATAAAGGGGGTGAGAAAAAAGGAAATAGGAAAAATTTGAGAAAAAAGATCGAGGTTATTAGCCAAATAGAAGGAAAAATTGTACATGTGGTACATTTATTGTGCGATTTTTTTCTCACCCCCCCCCCCCCCACTTACGTGAAATTTACGAGGTAAGTGACTAGAATTTTTTTTGGGGCAACCTTTTACGAAAATTTTAGAAATCTTGCCCCCCCTGAAAAAAATCCCAGCTACGCCACTGCTATTGGTAAAATAAGAAACTGATGTAATTCAAGCAAGGGTACTAACACTGATCAAATAAAGTTGGCCACCTGCACTTCTTCTGTACATGTGCATGCTATATAGCCTAGGCTATATATTCAATCATGCAGAGGAAACGCACCTCATCATTTAGGGAATTACAATTTCAATGTTTTTTATTTAATTTCTATCCAATGGTTCACATTTAACACTGAAGGGTCCACTTGCTCATTTTAAAAATAAAAATAAAATATGCATATTGGGACATAAAAACTTTCAAATTACATGGCTTTTAAAGTGGAACCCTTTTTTTTTGCTTGTCAATTTTTCTAAGTGAGTGAATTTTATCAGGGCAACCATTTTTGGGTGAAGTCATTCGGTGCAATATTTTGTAATAGATTCCTCAAGGTAGTTTTAGGTGGCGATACAATTTATTATTCGATACACAGTTATTGTATCACCTGGTAGCCTAAATGAATTTAGAATCAGTAGAATAATAAAAACATGAACATATTTTGTTTATAGCAATGTATGTAGCCCATCAAAGAAAAGGATCGTCTCTTGGATCCAAATTTGATCGTTAACTGTTGACATAACTTTTTATTATAATTATTTGAAACTGCCTGGCTGCAGAGTAATAACAGACTGCTATTTCCTTTGTACATGTATAGTCTGGTCTCTATATAATATCAATTGAGTCAGCCTCGTAAGACAAACATATTTATGTTTATTTGTTATAGTTATGTAAGTAATGCTATAATTCCATTGTTCTTCAGCTTGCGAACATTTTGCGCATTTTGTTGTACTAAAACCTTTTGAATAACAGTTTGTTCATTTGCATGATATTTATCTTTCTTGCGCAGGTGCCTTGGTTGATTTCTCCAAGCTCGATCCCAGAGGTACAGTTACTTCCATTCATTATTGTATTGTTTGCTGTGTTTGCTATCAGAACTGTGCACTCTCATCTCTAGAACATGATGTTATCAAATAATACATTTTGTAGGGCTTCATTTGTGTGAAGATGATCAATTAACAATATTAACATACTCAATCCATGTTTATGTATGTGCTATGTGTGTTTGTTCATTTTATCCCCAGTCCCATGTTTATTCTGTCAAGGTGTGTGATTATGTTCAATGGTCAATTGTTTAGCTAAGTTATTGTCTATTTGTTGTTTATTGTCAGTGTGACAGGTTATTTCAATTTCAGTGAAATGTAACAAATTAATGTATTCAGTTTCTCATTTAAAAATTGCTTCCACATTACTGAATGTAAATCCTATCCTAGGCTGAATTATTGTTTCATGTGTGGTTTTGTTTACTGCTGGCGTGTGTGTGACTGATTGTACAAAATGTATTGTATCAATGTTGAGGATTGTCATTGATCATTTGGAGATGCTGTGTGAATTGTAATGGAGTGATGTGCTTGCTAAGACTGTGAGCTGAGTGTCACACATTGAAAAACCAAAACAAAACAATGAAAATCAATCATGCACCCCACCCCCCCCCCTTAATGGAGGCACCATTTGATTTTTTTTTGGGGGGGGGGATTATGGAAGTTGGGGTCAGGCAGAATTTTGTTTTTTGGTTCATGAGGAGGCAACATTCTTTACATTGAGTTGGATGAGTCCATTTTTTTTTTACTCAGCAGTGGGTCAACTTTTTTCTTCTTTTCCTGGTTGGTGGGCAATTTTTTTCTCCTTTCCTGGATGGTGGGCAAATTTTTTTTTTTAGAAAACTTCCATGCCCCCCCCCTGAGTATCTAATGGTGCGTCCCCTATGTAAAAAATATCTAAACAAGGATTGATTGTGTGTATCCATACAAGTAGTTCATCATCATACTGGAGAGATTTCTAGGTGCAAAACATTTGGGTTTATAAAAATGATGATTACAATCGTACCCCCTACACACACAAATGCACTCCCACAACCCCCTCACCCTTCCCAAAAACAAAAAAAAATGAAAAAAAAAAAAGTTACAAAAAAAAAAAATACAAAATACAAAAAACATTACACAATCCAACAAAATAAATTTGAAAAACAAATAATAAACACAAAAACATGAAAGCACAAGAAAGGGAAAAGATGTAGAAAATAAGAAATATAGTGGGCTGGGAACATCTTTCACTTTTATATTTGTATACAAAGAAATCTCAAAGTTCCTCATGGATCCCTTTTTTGATATGCCCTGTACATGTATTGCATTCACTTATATCCTCACAAATGAATAAAATGAATATAAATTTTATAAATTGTTTCACTTGGAAAAATTAATTACCAGTACATTTTTTTCATCATCAATATTGCGTCAAAGTCATTGCATTCTATTCAAATTGATGTACATTTATTACATTGATATTTTTAAATGAAAATGCATTTAGTCAAAACTCTGCATATTAATCCAAGTTCATACTAGGGCTGGGAATTTCGGGTATTTGTGTACCCGGGTACCCGACCCATTTTCCAGACGGGTACCCGGGTACCCGACCCCCCCCCCCCAATAATTTTTTTTTTTTCAACTAAAAATACAATACAATATAAGGTCATGGCATTCACAATTCACAACTGTATGTGTAGATTTTAGTATAGGATCTTTGGGTTATGAGTTACTATTCCTATGGTGTGGGTCATGAGGTATTATGTGGGTTATTTAGGTTCAAATATGGGTCATCTAAGGTCCTGTTTTGTACTAGGAAAAGAAGAAAAAAATGGGAAAAAAAAATTATTATTATTTTTTTAAACATTTCTGGTATCGGGTACCTTATTTCGGGTACCCGGGTACCTTATATCGGGCGGGTACCCGTTTGCCCGCCCGAAATTCCCAGCCTTAGTTCATACCATTAATCCATCCAATAATCCATTATTACCAACCAGCATATTATTTATGTATAGAAGTTACCATGGAAACAACTATGCCCAATTACACACAGTCCTACTCACCAACTATTGATCTGCCAAATATTGTATGATTCACCCTATGTCATGTATTATCCATGGATGACGCTGCATTCTAATACACTGTATACACTTTTAATTCTACATCGTACCTTCATGTACAAGATTGATACAATAGGCTTTTATAGAGCGCCATTTCATAAAGATCACAGCGCTAAAGATGATAGAACAATACAAAATGCATGAAAAATATACACAAATAGTAAAGAACATGAAAACAAAACAAAGGGACCTGACTGAAGCATGCGATGGAGCTACTTGGGGAAGAGGTGCGATTTCAGACCCTTCTTAAAGCTGGAAATTGAGTAATAAAATACTATTTAAAATTGTGTTGTCCTTTTTTTTAAGGAAATACATAAGCAAGTTATGAAATTTTGCAGAATTGGAATTTAGAGTAAATTCAAGAAATTAAATTTCTATCCTGAAGGTGTATTCATGAATACTATGTAAAATTTATATAATTTTTTTCATTCATTTATGTTAGTGTTACATTGGGAATGTTTTGATGATGCCTTTATGCAAATATTGCAGTTGAAATTTATAGCAATTTTATAATATATTTTATGGCTGTCCTACTTGCAAGACAGCAATAGCAAATCGAGCATATGGTAACATGTGTCGTATCGCATCAACAGTGGACTAAATGTGTGAGCAAGAAAGCCAACTAGTTAACACAGAAAAAATTCTATGAATAATTATTATGAATTTATGATTGGAAACGTACCATTAGGTTTGGTGTCTTCTTGACTGAAATGACAAGGAGATATCGCATTGAAATATTGATTGGAAAAATCAAATGATCAGGATGAAAATGATCATATTGTTATTGTGTATTTGGGCGATTCCACGGTAACACGCGTTACATTTAAGCGCGCCATTCTTTATTCTCCACTCCATAACTGTAAAAGTAATTTGAATGAAGTGTTCATCTTTTGTATTGTAATACCCAAGACTTAAGGCTAGATCCTCATGCTAACACCAATATGAAATATTAGCTCATGTTAATGTAAGACCGCTCCTAATATCAGTAACACAGGTTACGAAAAAAGACGCACTAAAAAAATCCCAACTTTGTTTTGCTTGTGTATTTCAACTAACCAACCTACAATCAATTGGTCACTACTGTAAGCAAGTACCTTTATAAGGTTTATAAAACTAGAATAATAACAAGAATTAAAGTTCTCACTTTTTTGTAAAATGCAAAATAGTCGGTAACACGTGTTACGGTAACACGCGTTACACTTTGTCCAGCCATAATTTACTAGCCTTAGATTCTTTATTATATTTCTAAATTAAAATTAATTTTGACTTTGGCAATTGAACTAACATATTAACCATAAATAGTGATAAATAACACTTGAAAAATTGAGGTTTTAGCACGTTTTCCTGAATATGAGTTTGGTAACACGCGTTACAACATTTTGATGGCCTATTGTAGAGTGGTGGTTATGAATTTATCTAATTGTTTACTATTTTTAAAGGGCCTAACTAGTAGAATTAAAATTATAAGTGGCGTAAATTAAAACCAAATCAATAAAGTTAATATTTTCAAAAAAGTGTTGCTCCGGTAAAACGTGTTACCATTTTTGGGGTAAGAAAAGTAGAATTTTTTCATAGTAAACATTAGCCAAATGTTGTAACAATTTTTTCCTGAACCTTTTCATGAGCTTTGAACAACATAGAGGTAAAAATAAATCTTTTGGAGCAATTTTCAGTTTTTTTGCTCCGTCACATTTTCATGGAATCGCCCATTTGTATAATACAGGGGTCGATTTAGAATTTCTTCCTAAAAAGGGCTAAAAAGATGCATATAAATAGGGGAAATTTCACATGCACAGAGACAATGTTACATGCACTGGTGTATGTGTGCACCTGGGTAAATTGAACCCTGGTAGAATAACCTCGTAGCATACTTTATAGAAATCATCACCTATTAAATCATATTGATAATCATTTGATGAGAATTATTGTGTACCGGTAATGAAATGAAACACTATCCGGAAGGGTATACCCATTGAGTGGATACTGTTGTACACAACTCCATTGACTATCTGTATATTTACAGTTGAGCTCTTCAGGAATCCTATATCATATTACATACATGTATCACCGCAGGGCATGCCAGTTGAGCATAACCGTTTACTGGCTTGCGATAGGTGGACGACGTGGGGCAGTGCAAACTATATTTTAATGTTGAGCCGACCTATTGCTCTGCACGGCTTGCTGTATGCGCGCAGAGAGGATTGCAGTGTGTGTATGTGATGCAGTATAAATCAGGCTGGACATTTTGATGCGGAATTGTATATTGGGCTTGAAAAGCGATTGTAGCATCAATGTAGCTTGCTTAATTACAGTTCAGATATGGGCGAGCAGTATTTTATTGATAGCATATGCAAAGGACTGAAAATAAGGTCAAAGTCAGGTTTAAAGGAGGGGTCCCGCAAGCACAACATCGAGCATTATTTGTTAGAAAAATAATTATCGAGCCGAAATTGCGACACTATATATATATATAGAACAAAACATAGTCACAAAAACGAATAAAAACTGCCATCTATCTCTCAACATGCAATTTTTAAAATTCGTGGCGATCGAAAGTCCCGGTGTTGATGACGTCATGGTAATCGGTGCTTAAATTTGCGCATGTGCATTGTATAACTGTGACTTCATCGACACCGGGGCTTTTGATCGCCGCAATTGTTAAAAATTGCATGTTGAGAGATGGCAGTTTTTATTCGTTTTTGTCATTAGTGTGGTGTTTTGTTCTATATAATTATAAAAGTTGAGCTTTTTCCAACATATGTAATGCATGTAATGCACAATGTTGGTGGGACCCCCTCCTTTAACAAGTTTTTCTGATCTGATTTGTTCTACGTTTTTTGAAATAGCATTAGTACATGGACCATGTATACTAACACTAGGGCTTAGCAATAAATAATAACAGAGAATCCATTTATGAGGTAGCGAGTTAATCAGCATAATGCTTGTAACGGCTGGTGATGCGTGCGATATCAAGATTGCCATATAGATAGAGAATTAATGGTTGGTAGATATATGTCACTTCAGGACGATGATCTTATTCTCGATTTGATTGATCATGTAAGCACTGGTTCATGGGCTGTTTCATATTCATATCACATGATGTTATTCAATATTAATATATAGACTCGGACAAACTGGCGCAAATGAAAAGTAGCCAAAGCTACATACAGGTTTAACATTCATTTGGTAAATAAGATTAATAAATCATTTGAAAGTATGACTTTTTTTATTTGGTTGTAACTGTGTAATGCCTTGCCGTAACTGAACTATTTTATAATCTAAAGTCATACACATGAATACTGTAAGCTTGAACTTTTTTTGTTACTTCAATTTTCAAGCTTCAACCAGGCCAGCTAATGCATAGCTATTGCTTTATAATATTTATTGTGTTTTAGTCTTAGAAGGAACTTTCATAATACTTATCAAAACCGGCAAAATGGGTCAAAATAGGCAAAGCTTGAAAATATATTGCATCATTTATTCAATTGGTTTACTTTTATATTATAAATTAGATCAGAATAGGAAAAGCACCATAGCTTTTTGCAAGAATCGCATTTAAAAATATGGTTGTCATGTCATTCCATGTAATTTTACCAAAAGATTAAAGGTAGATGACCCGATCACATTTTCATAGCACAGATTTTTCTCAAACATATAGAGATTTTCATATCATATGAAAGATCATATTTTTCTGATTAACATACTGAAATTTGACAGTCCAAATCAGTATGATTACGAAGAAATCTGTGAAATAACATCGAATTACCGCGAAAAGTGGTAACCACCAATATAGTTTGTGTACAACTCAATGGGCACATTTCACGGCATCTTGTGCGTCTAAAATAAGAACCATTAGAGTTATGCAACTCAAACTTTGGATTACGACTTTTTTGAGGATGACCTTTCATGTCGAATAGAAAACTAAAAACTTCAAGTTGAAAATCGGAACACCTACCTTTAAGTTATTTTTTATAAATTTAAAATGTATCGTATGTGCAATAGATCGAATTTAAAAGAGGCACCCTTAAATATTCTAGAACTATAATTTGTTTATAAAATTTACCATTAAGTAGTCATTTCAATTGTTTACAATTATTCTTTTATTTTCATGTTACTCCCCACTTCCACATCTTATTATTTGACCCAATTATTTTCTCAAAGTCGAGTAGTTTAATGTGGAATGCGGAAATTTATTCTCATCTTTTTTTTCACACTCTGGATTTGCCCAGCTGTAGAAAAGTCAATTGATGCCATACCAATGTTGCTGTGGTAATATTTTAAATGGAATTTAATTTTCACAATGATTAATATGTGATAGAGATTTTCATTGAGAATACGTAGTAAAAATAGGGTTTGGTAATAAAAATATACATTGAAAATTTTAAAAGTAGCAATTATAATCAAATACAATATTACATTATTATATTATACAGCATAGAGGATGTTATGATTGCGCACTTTCTTTAACACTTTCCACACGGTTATTATTTTACCATACTCAAAACAGATTTTTCAGAAACCTTTCACAATTTTCAAAGTCTATCTCAAGGATTACTGACCCGATACTAGGCATGTTTGTACTTATGTCAATGCATTTCTCAAGATGATTCCAAATATGGTAATGACATTCCATAATTTTGATATTTTTTAAACATTTTGTGAAATTTTGGAATGTCGTCTGCAGCCGCCTGCCGCGTGGAAAGTGTTAAGATGGCTGTTGATGTTGTTGACCATGAACGTTTTCCATTGCCAAGACTGCTACGAGCACATAATAATACATCAGGGTATTTATACATGCATGCTCAGACATGCTACATGTTCTATCCTTAGCCCTACCGAAGTACAGGTTCTCTGCTTGCTTACGAGGATATTGTTCTATTGGTTGGTACGAGTAGAGACACAGGCTCTGCGTATTGGCATCAAATATACATTTATTTTAATTTATTTGATGAAACATATTTAACATTAAATTAAAATTTAGGAACACCCAAGGAAAATAAAAACAAAACAAAACAGAAAAAACCCAGCCAAAACAATTAGTTGAATTGTGGATTTTTTCAGGATCTTGTATATGGGTGTTTCCACAGTAATGATACTTTTTTTTGTTTGTGGCTCTAAATGTTGTTTCAAATTGATTTTCTAGCTCATATTTGGCCAACACTACTGTAAAGTAGCAGGGAGATAGCGAGCAAAATTTCAGAATCCTAGCTTAATGTTGATTTTTTTTAATACACAAACCCTATGGTAACGGTTGTAACATTTTTTTGACATCATACATATGTTACAACCGTTAACTTTTCAATTTTGACATACAAAATATAAAAGGCTAAATCTTGAAAAGTTGACCATGTATGTGGGTTGTGCTTATTTCTTCAGTTGACGGACATCAATTACTTGAAACAAAACCAACTGGGGGTAATTTTGATCAATATCAGGGTCTGGAGAACTCTCCGAATGCGTAATGGTTGTAACGTATGTCAATGTTACAACCGTTATAAAAACAGTCACAAAATGTCATAAAATGTCATGAAATTTGAAAAATTGGCAATATTTCAAAGTCCTTTCACATTATTCAGGTAGCCTCAATGTGTTGAATTACAAAAAACAAGGTTAGCCCTCCTAACAATTAATATCTGCTTCAGGAGACCATTCAGTATGTCATTTTTAATGTTTGACATACAGAAATGTGACATTTCTGTATGTCAAACTAGGTATGAGTTATCCCGTGCTTTTTCTCTTACGTGACACGGGTCATTCTATACGTGCGTGTCCCGGGTACCCGTATCCCGTAAGTCTCACTCTCTGTGAATTCCCAAACCCAACCCACAGTAGAGCCCAAGCCCCGTAATAACCTGCATAGTGCATACCACCACGCAGCGTTCGATTTAACCAATGTAGCATCACGAAATGCGACACACTTTTGAACACTTTTTGCTACATATTTGTGCATTAGCACAAATATGTAGCAAAAAGTGCTACGCCAAAAGATTCCCTACTTGATCTCTGATCACGTACCATCAAAGCCAAACCTAAAGATTGAGTGTCATCTTCAAATAACTAAAACAAAGTATGGTAAATCCTTAAATATCGGCAGTTCATATTCACTTTCGTCCAGAGTTAAAAATCCCATTGCTTTACACGTAGTTGCGCAGAATTTTTCTGTCGGTTTAAAATGTGTACAAAATGGCGGCTTTCTGCGCAAGTCGGAGAATTTATAAATTATAATCATGACGTCACTTTTAAATTAATGCTAGTCTTGTTCTCATGCCGCTGAGTGTTACGAAAAGGAGCAATAAAAATGATTGGGAATAAGACTAGCTGTCATTTGGCACAAGAGGAATCGCATAACAATGGCGCGGCGCTTTAGTATCACTCGCGAGCGATCGAAGTGCCTGGTAAACTCCATATTATTATATTAATTAGCAGTAATTAGGGACGGAATCATTGTTTTTTATTTGAACTTTCATGCACATAGTCTAAATAAATGGCTAATAATCCATTAGTTTCCTTGTATTTCCTTGTGTTTTATTACGAAAATGTGTTAGTTCAAATTGTAAAATCTAGTTCGTGTTTTCGTATACAGTGTTTTGCTTACGGGCCACGGGTCATACGTGCGTGACACGGTCGAACCGTGTCCCGCTCGCATGCCTATGTCAAACATTACTAAATGGCCTACTGAAGCACATATTAATTGTTAGGAGGGCTTTCCTAGATTTTTGTAATTCAACACATTAAGGCTACCTGAATAATGGGAAAGGACTTTGAAATATTGTAATTTTTTCAAGTTTCATGACATTTTATGACATTTCATGACTAATTTTATAACGGTTGTAACATTGACATACGTTACACCCGTTACGCATTCGGACAGGTCTCCAGACCCTGATATTTATCAAAATTACCCCCAGCTGGTTTTGTTTCAAGTAATTGATGTCCATCAACTGAAGAAATAAGCACAACCCACATACATGGTCAACTTTTCAAGATTTAGCCTTTTATATTTTGTATGTCAAAATTGAAAAGTTAACGGTTGTAACATATGTATGTCAAAAAAATGTTACAACCGTTACCATAGGGTTTGTGTACAAAAAAAAAAATCAAAATTAAGCTAGGATTCTGAAATTTTGCTCGCTATCTCCCTGCTACTTTACAGTAGTGTTGGCCAAATATGAACTAGAAAATCAATTTGAAACAAGATTTAGAGCCACAAACAAGAAAAGGTATCATTACTGTGGAAATACCCACATGGTACAATTTGTAATGTTGTAGACAAGAAATGTTGATACCAGACAAGGTTATAGATCAATGCTTATCAGTGTCTATCCAGACAACGAGTAGTTCAGATCAATTATTATCGGTACCCTTATGAAAAATCAATTTGACTCATCATATGAATTTTCCTTTACTGCTTTTTACTACTTGGTTAATGAAAGCCTGATGCCTGCATAGACTATCAAAACATCTCTAATTAGTTCAAAAGGACAATTTATGCCTGTTTGGGTCGCCAGTCCGTCTCGATGGTTTTATAATTTGTGAAGATCCAGGGCCTTAGTAGAAATAGTGTGGGCAGGGAATTACAATACATGTACCTAGATAAGGCCAAAAATAATATGATTTGTTGCCTGCCATACCTCTCTATGGTGCAGGTAGAGAACTCTATGGAGCAGGAGAGGAGGGCTTTTTTATCTTCTTTTAAATGTTAGTGTAATACTGGGTAATTACTACAAAAACACTTACAAAATATATGCCAAGTACAAGTATATTAGACTACATTAAATGTTTTAAAAAGTGGGAGAAATCCAAGCAAGGAGAAAACCAATGACACAAGCGATAATGTGATCAAATCCTGAAGGACAAGGGCATTCTATGAAAAATAAAATTTTCATCCGTTTGAAATTTAGAAAATTAGGGTTTTGTATCCCTATGTACAATAAAATAACCATACAAACTTTATTATTACTAAATTATTTTTACTATCTTCACCATATGGAGCACAAGCCACTTTTTAGCTACTTTTTGGTTGTGATGGGAAAAGTGCAGCAAATTCACAGGAGTTATTTGAGTGCATTATGATTTCTCTGAAATTATAGAACACTGAACAAATTCTAGGGTTATATGTTAAAATGAAAATACTTTTTTTGTAAATGTTAACTATCATAATTTGTATTTTAAAGCCACGCAAAATCATAACAATGTTACACTGTAACACTGATGTGGCCTGTTTAACTGGGCAAAGATGAAAAATAAGAAAATGACAAACAAAAATGTAAGAAGATTAGGCTATATTAAAATATGAAATATTGAAATCCTTGTAAAAGTGACCTTTTGTATTTAAAATGATGTGATCAATGAACGTCTGAAAAATCGGTGAAACTTTGGGATTTTTTTGATTTTTAATTAATTAATTTTTTTCTTCTTTTTCTTCTAACGCGCATCAATTAACTTAAGTGCGCGGGAGCTTTGAGACAAAAGATTTTTTTAATATAGCCTTAGTGAATACAAAATATCATATATTATGTCGCAATCTGAAAATGTCAAAAGGAATGCTCAGTTTATAAATGAAAACGCCATTGGTCAGAAAACATTAGTATAAATGACATCAATTCAAAATTCAAATTTCATCATTGCATTCATTTAAAACACACATCAAGATAACAAGTCCAACACATTTCTATTCATGTGAAGTTTTCCATAAGGCGACGCATCAAAGAACCCCATTCTCTTTTCCCAAAAATTTCGGGAATTTCTGGTGAATTTTCAACAATTTTCGATAATTTCCACACATTTTTAAAACAAAATGCTAACGAAATGGGCCTGTAGAACAGGGTTTTCCCCCTGTCGCCTGACGTTATCCATCAATGCAATGAGTATGTGTGGGAGGAGGAAGGGGTAATGTGAGATATATATGTGAGTGATATGCACAAGCTTTTCTGTATGCATCTGTTTTGGAAAAACCCCACCCGTTTTCTTTCAATGTCGTATTGTGTATGTGTACAGGTTGATGAACACAATGAAAAAGATAAGTATTGTAACGATATCATATTAAAACATAAATCATATTAGCAATGTTACTCTAATAAAATAAATGATAAAGTAAGTAATGGTGAATTATTTCATGTGTTTTAATTGATATATATTGTAAAACAAGTTAACATTTTGATGTGAGTGATGGATTTTATGCATGATTTATTCAAAAATTTGCTCTACTTTTGTTCTTTTTGCGGCACACATTAATAATGCAGGAAATAAGGGTTGGTGATCAATTTTATGTTCTTTAAATAATTTTGCACATCAGATCTTTCATGTAAAACCAGTGTAAAAATTGTAAAAGCCTATTTGGATTTTTTAGTTTTTGTTAGAAAAATGTTTAATTTAAAGAATACCAAATTTATTTTTAAGACGCTTCTAAATTACTGGTTTTACATGTAAGTAAATATATTTAATTTTCACTTTTGATAAATAAAGGGGTAAATATTATTTGGAAGGGAATTTGTTATCTTAAAATATTTCTTCGGGGGTGTTAAGAATGTGCAATTGCACTGTTAAGGTAAATTTATTTTTTTATTGTAAATAATATAACCAGAAATATTTAAAACGCAACAAAAACAAAAACTTTTCAATATTTACCCCTAAATGATATAATTTTGACTGAGTTAACCATACCCAGATGTTGAGTTGAAGGGCTTGCTGCCTTCAGGTCAAAGTAGCTATAGTTTGATCAGTTCCAAATTGATGAAGCCTCCTCAGGCTAAATTAAAAAGATCATTTGTCTCAAAGCTCCCGCACGCGTTAGTTAATTGATGCACGTTAGAAGAAGAAGAAAAGAAGAAGAAAAAAAAAAAAAAAAATCTTAATTTACTGCTTGTTTTTCAATATATTATGCTCTTCTTAGGAATTGAGCACTTTTGATACGGGCAGTGCATCATTTTGATAATTTATTATATATATATATATATATAGAGTGCGATAATAGATATGACTCGGACGAAGCAAGTAGAGTAAATTTGTATTCAAGCTTTCGACTTTATTGTCTTCTTCAGGATACTGCATAAACAAAATAAAACAGATAAAACATGTAAATAATAAAAGTTGTACATATGGTTACATATGTAACGCGCGCATTACAATATAATTAAAGTATAAAAAGAGTATAAAGAGTATAAAAAGAGAAGGAACGAGAGACTCACGTGTATACGGTGTGCGATTGCAAGATAAATTAAAGAATAATAAATGTAAACAAAGATATTGGAAGTGCGTACAAATGTGACTAGAGCGCTCATTTTACACAGAGTCATCACTCATTGCTAAGCTACATACTCTGGCTCCAAATGGCATGAATGTTGACGAATAATCAAACTTTCGTCTTTGTTATTTATTTGCTCTCAATTATCATTATTTGCGGCATTTGGCCCGCGTAGGCCTTTTCTGCTCTCGTTTCATTTTATACCCGCGTATTTTGCCGATGCGTACAATCGCGCGCAGTTTTTATTCACGCGCTTAATCGCAAGAGGCGCACTTACGTCGCACGGAGCGCTCTAGTCACATTTGTACGCACTTCCAATATCTTTGTTTACATTTATTATTCTTTAATTTATCTTGCAATCGCACACCGTATACATGTGAGTCTCTCGTTCCTTCTCTTTTTATACTCTTTATACTCTTTTTATACTTTAATTATATTGTAATGCGCGCGTTACATATGTAACCATATGTACAACTTTTATTATTTACATGTTTTATCTGTTTTATTTTGTTTATGCAGTATCCTGAAGAAGACAATAAAGTCGAAAGCTTGAATACAAATTGACTCTACTTGCTTCGTCCGAGTCATATCTATTATCGCACTCTATAACTATTATCTTTGACATGACATGCTCTAATAAGCGTATGGAGATCAACACATTTCTCACAGTATATATATATATATATATATGATTTTTTTGTTTAGAAAAAGAAAATCCAAAAGTGTCACTGATTTTTCAAAAAAAATCCAAAAGTTTCACCTATTTTTCAGATTTTCATTGATCACAATCATTTTAAATACAAAAGTTCACTTTTACAAGGATTTCAATATTTTATATTTATAAAAAAAAAAATTAAAAAAAATCGCATTCCGCATTAGGTTTTGAAAAACTGAAGAGCTTTGAGACAAAAGATTTTTTTAATATAGCCTCACAGCAGTGAATGAATACAAAAGGACGCAGACGCGCATGAAGGTAGCAAGAGCCCTGAATCATGCGTGACCCGTGCGTGCGACCAAAATCGAGTGCGTTTTGCCATAATCGCGCGCGTACACCTGGATTACTTTTGCGTGCGGAGAATATGAATATTTCTCTCCAATTTGGAACTGATAAAACTATTAGCCATTTGATTCTTTTCACCACCTATCACTTGATAGTTGAAACCCATGTTTGCAACAGCAACATGCACTCTATCCCGGTGTGCCTCAACTGATATATAATTTGAAGTGCTTGTTTTTGGCTTGTGTTACCAGTCTAGAATAGCCAGTCTCGTGTAGATAGATTAAATCAGTATGTATTTGATTGAGCTTGTTTACTGGGTATCATTGCTTTGTAAGCATGCTCATACATGTATTACAATTTGTATGTTACAATGTTTACTTGCTTGAATTGGGCACTCATGACAACCAAGACCAATTGTAGTATGCAAGGACAAAGAGTAAATGATGGAACTACATGTAGCTGAATGCAGTTACTCTAGCCTAGTACATTTTGTAGATAAATATCTTGCTTAAACAGTGGTTTTCTGTTGTTGCCTAATTGAGTCTAGCATAATGATGTAGATCTTATATTATTAATACAGAGATAGAAATATGACACAGATTCTCGCTATTTACATTTTTGCAAGAATCCAAGTTGATTCTCGTATTGAAGATGAATGTTTTATCTATTTCAATGGAGACGAATCTACAGATCTAACTTCTTTGGCATAATTCTGTTATACCCTACACACCAACATCGGTAGTATGCGTCATTCTTAAAAATCATGCACTATGAATACCTCGTATAACAGAATTACTCCCAAGTTGGTCACAGGTCTCATCTTGAGACCTGTGACCAACTTGTGACCCTGATTATGCAGTCAACGCCGAATAGGAATATACATACAAATACAAGTAAATAGAGAATGACTGCCAGTATGTAGTTTAAAATGAAGCAAAGTTTATAATTCCACACAAAATAACAACTCATTCAGCACCCATAGACTGAAATTCAGTCAAAGATGGGTGTTAATATAAAGATGTAACCAAAAAATGGTTTGATTGGCCTAACATGACAAAAACAAATAGGGTAGGTCGGTCGGGTTTTTTAAAAAAAAGTTTATTTTTTGAAATCACCTGCTTTTCATTTCGATGTGGACTTAAAATAGCCGAAAATGAAAGCAATCAGTCAAAACTGTAATACTTTGTTCAATTCTTATGTTTTTATTTTTTATTTTTTTAAATATATCATATCTATGCATATCTTGGTGTAACCCATCAAAGTGCAGCCCAACTGATAATTAAAAAGCGCCTTTTAAATAATATCTGAATTAAACAATAGGGCTTAAGTACATGTTATTAGTCATACTGAAATGCAAGGACATCATTTCCCCTCAAGGCCAGCTGAAGAAAGTCTCAAATCCAAACATTGACATGTAATGAACATTATATACTGGCAAGAATTTGTATATTGAATTTGGACTTTTTCTTAAACTTAGCATTACAATACATTTTTGTATGCATTTTGATAATTTTTTGTGGTCTACCTTTTGTGGTAATTAGGTATTACACATATTGGATGTGGGGTTAACATTCCTGTACATACAGTATTTAAATATAAGGTGGGGTTAGTATTAGTGCCCATTATTGTAGATGAGTGGGAGGTACATGTAGTGAAAGGATTACTCTGTTAGCACAATCCATGAAGGTCAATGGGAAAATACCAGTCTACCATCATGATTCCCATAGCAAGGAACAAGCTATCTTCATTCACTGGAATAAATTATGTAACCCTATATCCATGCTCATAGAAGGCCTGCAAGATAGCATGCTGAGTATACATTAACATGGTCATCACAGAAATAGCTAAACACATCCATGCATATAATGCACAAACATATGCTATCTTCAGTAGACAGGATGGATGTATAGCTTAATAGAATAACAAATGTTTGTTTGAACAGGAAGCATCCTTTATTTAATAACCTCCTCCTGTTAAATAATATGGCCCTCTTTGATACGCCTTTATGTCAACATATGGTGAAAAAGATCATCATCTTGCTTAACATTTTGCCACCAATTCCTTCAAATTGATAAAGCGAGCACAAAAATATCAGATAAAATAATAGTTGAAATGAAAATGGTATAGAAAAAGGTTTCATAAATACTTTGTATGCTTTGAGAACACTACTGCAGAGCATCATTAATTGGTACGGTATGGCAACAGAAACAGAAAATATCAGCCAATGGTGCCACAACAAAAATAACCCGTTATATTTATAAACCTCATTACAACCCAAATTGATCCATTTATTTTCCCAACCATGCTTGCACATATTAATTTAAATTTTTAATGCCACTACTCTATGATTCCCCCGTGCCGTTAGTTGACTTGAAATGCTTGCCTAGCTTTCTTGTGCATTCCCTAGAGAAAATGAAATCATAACTCAATATGCATTTACGAGAGTTTAATTCTGTGTCAAAATATGTTTGCAGAAAATTTAATTTTGTTTGTTGTTATTTTTTACTGAAATAATTAAAACAAGAGCTTCCACTAGGCTGTTTTATACCAATACAAGCTGTGGCTCAAATTTAAAATAAAAAAAAAGACAAAAAAAAAAGTTAAAATATTAGCCTGTTATTTTATGTACCAATATGAAATTTATCGATTGTTAGCAACCACAAGGGGATATATGGGCCAGTTTTGGAATAAGTAACAGCAAAATTAGTCCAACTTATTTTACACATGTTTACATTTTAGAGGCTTCTAATCACCATTAAATCTACCTGTCTGTAATTTGTGATAATAAGTAGCATCACAAAAAACACAAAAACAATGTGGTTTCAATGCTTAAATTGTTTTAGCAAAATATATTAATTTGTAAATGCCTGCTGACTATAAACTGACTAAACCCATCATTTGTTGGTAAGTAGTCTATTGATTATTTGATACAAAATCTACTCGACCAATGGTGCATTGATAATTAAACCTTAACAAGCACCAGTACAAATCACAGATCATCTAATTTTAGAATTTAACTACAGTGTGTATTAAAGGTACATTCAGTGATTTCAAAATGTATTTGTAAGTTTCCTTCAAAACAGTAGAAGAATGTACTAAGAAATTGGCAATGATGATGTATAATTTTCAAAAAGTCATAAATAGGGAAATCACATACATTCTAAATTCTATATCTTCTGAAAATGTCTGTCTGTAAAATATATTTGATCATTTTGGAAAGATAGCAATCCACCTTCTGAAAAGTGGTTAAGAAGCGAATTTGGAGTCTTGGTTAGGGTGGGGGGGGGGGGGGACTTCTGCAAGATAGATGAAAACGGACAGAAAAAATAAGGAAAATATTAAGAATTTAGGAATCATTTTCACTCATAAAATCTGAATGGCTTGATCAATTTTGATAAATTGGGTGTCATTTTAAAGCTTAGAAAATGCTCTGAGACAGTAGCGTAGCCAGACGAGGGCAAGGGGGGGGGGGCAGAGTCCCCCCTGAAAAAATATTGAACAGGAAATCGGGAAGGCAGCGGGAAATCGAGAAGGCAAAGGAAGGAAAGAAAGAGAGAAGAGAAGACAAAAAGGGAAGGAAAGGGAAAAGGAAACGGACAGAAAGGAGAAAGGAAGACAGACAAATTAGTTGGAAATTGCAGTTTTTCACGTCTGTATGAGAACGCAACGCCCCAACATTGAGGGCCCTTCTCTGCGCGAAAGGAGTGTGCCTTTAAAGAACATGGCCGTGTTATGTGCATGGCACTGTTTTTGAATTCAATGATGATGATGGATTATTGAACCCTTGAGCTGTTAGAGCAACAAGCAATTAAGTAAATCAATATGGTGAATAATTAATAAACTGTTACAGATCATTGCACTCTTGACTACATTGAATGATAGAGGCGTGGTAACATGAAGATATCAAATAATAATAGGATGAATGATGTGATCTTTAGCTTGGTAGTTATGCACTGCAAACATGGGTCAGTATTCTGTAACATAGTATTTTCATTTCTTTAGTCTTAGGTATTGGAACCCGCTCACTTTTGCAATAAAAACCACAAAATAACAGAATATTGAAGTATATGAGTAACCCGTTGCGGCCACAACAAAAAGGAAATCATTTCATATAGAATTGGTTGAGAGCCAACATGCAACGAATCATCATGGTATTGAATCAGTCAGAGAGAGGCAAATTATATTTGGCAGTTTCATAAAAATAAATTTTGTTACCATTTTGTTAAAATTTCCTTGACCTAAACAGATATTGTAGATATCAGGACACCAATTACACAAATAGGAAATGATTGTTTTTCACACAACAATGCTACTTGCAATATATTTATGCTCTACTGCCTTGGATTACACCTTGACACTCTATGAGAAAGAACAAAAGATGGGAAGACAAGAGGACATTGAAATTAGGTGCACCATAGTGTTCCAAACTGAAATTTCTCCCAAACTGCCGGCACAAGTGTTATCTAGACCGACTCTGGACAAAAAATAGCATAATTGTCATAGTGCCCATAGAAAATAGATTTGTAGTGCCAACTTTCTGCAGGGCGTGGCACCTGGTTTTGTTTGTGCCGCTGTGCAAGGTTCCACAGCTTACCCGGCCATGGGGTGGCATAATGACTGATGCACCATAGAAGTCCCTGTGAGCTCCCCGGAATATTGGCCGGCCTATTTTGATGAGCACAGTTTAATCAGTTATAAATTGGCTAGAAATATTCTGTTTTTATCTCTCCGTGCGCTAAAGTAATCAAAACGTACTCGCTCAATTATGGCCAGATGCACACTGTTTTGGGCGCACACACGTGTCACACATTATGCCCAGTGCGCTTGATGCCTTCATGCACGCCTACTTTCTTCTGTATTCATTCGCTGCTGTAAGGAGGCTTGCCAATTTGGAACTGATTAAACTATAGGCATGCTAAGTTGAAAAATTGAAAAAAATGGGGTTCATACCATATGACATCATTCTGATTTCAAAGCATCAGTTACGGTAACTGTTGTTATGACAAATGTCCTTCTGATCCAGCAATTGATGAAATCTTGTTGTCAGCAACCTAAATCTAATGGAAAGATATCAACATTTCTATTAATAGTTTATTTAACATTCATGTAAATGCATTTTGTGCTTACAGTCACAGCCTTCTTTGTAATCATAGTCATCATCTTTTTCTATCTTTCCAATATGTGGTTCAAAGTATCATCCTCACTCGTCATGCACGTGAGGATATTCTCATGCTGTCCACATTTGCTTTACGTAAAATAGAAATTGTTCTTAAAAAATATACATGTAGTATAAATTTATGATGTAGTATAAATTTATATATTTTAAAGCAAGTGTTAGCTTGTTAAAATATATATTTTTTAAATGGGAAAAAGGCAACAAAGTGTCCAAAGACATTAAGGATGAACACTTGTTCATATTTGGAATAGAAAAATTGAATTGATGGAAGACAAGAAGGAAAAAAAATCATCTTGACTCATGATTGATTAAAGAGGATTACACAGCAATATCTTGTATGTCTCGTGCAATATCCGGGAAAATTATCATCATGGGACTACTACCTCTGTATCTACAATTTGCAGTCACAATAACATTCATTTGAACATGCAATAATATTGTTCTCTCATCTTCATAACCATTAGCAGTCCTTGTAAATGAGTGTAGACATTTCATTGCTTTTTCCCATTAGCTAGATTCAAGTCAATGTCCAAAACATTATAGTTAAATTTCCATACAAGAAAAATCTACTCAATCTGTTTTCAAAATTTAAATGTCAAAATCTCCAGACAATTGGTGAAGACAAATTTTGTTGTAGGAAAGATAATTTTACAAAACAGTGGACAAAATTGCACCTTCAATTGCATAAATCATGTACTTTGCCTAAAATGGGTGATAGATTGATTGTTCCTAAATGGGAAATTGACCGATCATTAGATGTGATCCCTATGTAGATCATTCACCAGCACTAACAATACTAATTCCATGTAGATTAGGCTATATTAAAAAAATCTTTTGTCTCAAAGCTCTTCAGTTTTTCAAAACCTAATGCGGAATGCGATTTTAAGTTTTTTATAAATATAAAATATCGAAATCCTTGTAAAAGTGAACTTTTGTATTTAAAATGATGTGATCAATGAAAATCTGAAAAATCGGTGAAATGTTGGGATTTTTTTTCTTCATAAAAGCGGGAGCTTTGAGACAAATGATTTTTTAGCTTACTTAGCTTACTACAAGTAAGCTATAGCGACTCGAAGCGAAAGGTCACGGTATAGGTCAAGGGGAAAGTGCGACTGTGAAATATGGTTTTATCTTGGTCACACAAGTGGTATTTGTCGGGAAATGTACTTGAGATAGTGAAACAATATGATCGCATAAATATGTTATAAAATGGGCTTGATTGCCATTCGACAAAATAGGCAATTTCGCGTTATTTTCTTTATTGTCAAAATTGTATTGAAAATGCATGTAAATGCTATTAATAGAAAAGTTGATTAACAAATGACACGCATGTATTATGACGTGCAAGCGTGATTGTCTTATTGTGATTGGTTTAACTACTAGAGACTCATTATTATTCATGATACGAAATCAGTGGAAAGTAAAATACAGCCGTCAAAGTGAAAAATGGGGGGAGGTCGTTTTTCGTTAATGATGTTAATCGCTTCTGTATATATTCTTCAAACTATATCTCCGATTTCAGCGGCCAAAATTAATGGAAAATGATGTTTTCAAAGGTTTTTCATCATGAAGTGCTGTTAGAAATTCGCGAAAAAGAGTAAAACTTGCGAATATTGCCTTGCCAAAATGCTGAATTTGCGTGCTTTCGTGCCGTATATTTTGTATTACCCCCAACCAGTTTGGTATCGTCTGCCATTCATAAAACTTGTGGACGAATGACATAAACTCAATGGGTAAAACACTTCCGGGTTTGGAGCTCGGGTCTTCGGAGGAAAATTTGCGGGGTTTTGATTGGTCATTTGGCACTGCCGAATGAATCTTCGGAAAAACGATAGATGACCCAACTTCATCTTTTCTCGCTTCAAAATCGATCAAAAGTGGTTCAAAAGTTACGACGATGTGAAGAGTTCATCTTCAAATTTCCACCTGAAGATTTCGTCCGATAATATAGCGAGTAGGTATGGTAGTAAATAATATTATATAGATTAATAATAATTAATAATATCGTAGACTTTAATTCATTTTCACCCGCAACTTTTATGATGAAATATTCTTGTTTTGAGTACCCTATACTTCGTATTGACAGCTTGGCCCATTACATGAGTGTGGCACTCTGATGCACGTACGCCACTGCAGTGAGCATTGTGATTGGCTTTTTTTTGGATAAACAACAAACAAACAAACAAAGTTGAAATGGGGGTGGGGGGGGTGAAAAATCTGGCGGATATCAATTTTTGTTTTTCGTCATTTTTTAATTCTTCAATATGTATACTTAACCCTCAGTTAAACAAAATCAAATTTATTGGTGAGGGAGGAAGTACAAAAATCATGCCTTTATTGAGGCAAACTGTGTCCCAAAGTGGTGATTTATCTTCCAAATACATCGTATTTTCCATAGATAGGCGACACTACTACGCACTGACTTACCTATATAAATTTGGTATCGTTCGAATCATGATCTTGCCATATATGGTAACATTTAATTAATTATGCATCGTATGTCATGAATATTGATCATTTAAAATGGTAAACAAATCTGACAGCTGAACTGCTTCAACGACGTTTGTGGAACCCGTGATTAAAAGTAAAATTCTGAAAACGTTCGCAGATAAAAAATGACTACGAGTGAGTCGAAAGGCTGATATAGCCTAGACGTGAGTACAAAATAAACCAAATATAAAATGAAAAGGGGTACTTTAAAATAAATAATACATCATCGTCCAACCCCGCCTGTTCCTCATACGGTTCTCCCATCCCTGGTTCTCCTACTAAAAAAGGAACCCAAGAGTATGGCGCCGCTCACATCGGCGGTGTTTACGTACGCACGATGTTGCTCTAAAATTCGCTTCATTGTGCACATTTGATTGCACTTATGAAAGTTTTATGCATTTTGGTAGTACACAAAATTATTCTGATGGTCAATCTTGAACGAATCGCGATTTTAATATGTAATGTTAATGTCCGGAAGCTGATTAAAACCGGTGCAGATTTCACAATAATAAATGAAGACAACACAGAGAACAGAAGTACATATCTACAGTACAGTACACTTTGGTGGACATTTAGTATATTTTATTGCGATTTCACTTCCTCGAAAATCTGGACTACCAATTTTCGTAAATCCCGAGTCCCGCCCGAAAAACAAAATCGAGTCCCGGGAGCACTAAATTCCCGAAAATCCCAGCCTATGCCTATACTAGCCTAGGCTATAGGCTATGATGTATGGTTATATTATTTTGATATCAGAGGAAAAGCCTATCTTATTCTCAATATTCCCCTAAACCAATCACCTCGGTAGATGTTATTGTTACTTATTGAACCATCCAGAAGACTGAATGCCAATTCGCCAACTGGTTTTTGTGGCATTACCAAAGTCAAAGTAGTGGCGCACCATTTAAAAGGCCAAATAAAAAAATAGTAGTTTCTCTTCCCCGCGCGTGCGCATCCATTTTGGCCGCCGCGTCAAAAAAATAGTTTTTTTCTTCAATTTCTTTTTTTTTCCAATTTTTTTTTTCAATTTTTTTCTTTCTTCAATTTTTTTTTTTAATGTTCTCAAGATCACACTGATGTTGTAAATGGAGAACGTGTCAATATTTAAAACAAAAACCTGTTAAAATCAAAGAACAACATATTACAGGCAAACCGTTAATTATCAAAACATGATACAAATTAAACTGTATCATCAGATGATATAAATAAACCGTGGGTAAAACTGGTGTTTTAAAATACCAGTGTGGTCTTCGGAACATTTGTTTGTCGTTTTTGGCTGGAACTGATTTATTTATCAAGATATTCCTGAGATCACACTGATATTTTGTAAATCTAGAAAAACACATCTTTTCTTATTTAGCTTTGTATTCCTGAAAGAGAAAAAATAGAGAATAAATCCTTGTGTTATATTAAAATAAACATTTAAAATATCGCGAGCTGTTTCCAGTATGTACCCATTTTAAGGTTATAAAGCTAGTCTTAGAAAAGTGGCGGCCATTTTGAAGCAAAAACATTTCCACCATGTTGGAAAAAGCGAAACCAGTTTTGGAAAAAGGGGCATTCGCCATTTTGGGAAGAAGAAAAAACAACCTCATCTTCCTTTTTTCACAAAGTTAGCACGAAAAACTAGTTTTATTTTTACTTGGCCTAAGATCCAGGGGCCAAGGGAGTTTGGTGACCTGTAAATATTATTATTTTCATTAAATGATGCATATTTTCATAAAATAGGTGTTGTATTTTGCCATTGTTATGTACCCAAGTTATTCATCTCTGTACATATTATTTATTGAACCTTCACACATTACATAAGAGAACAATCATCTACCATTAGGTCGCACCATTTAATATCCAAGGTGTTTGGCAATATTTTGTTTTAATACCAGAAAGAGACTATTTCTTGATCTTATGAAATCTCAACCGAAGCATATAGAAGGGCAAATCGGTCACCCGGGGTTTGGGCGGTCACCCGGGGTTTGTCGGTTCTCGGGTTTGGTGGTTTGTAGAAGGCATGCATAAAGCCCGATCGGACAAACTTTGAAAATTCGACCCTTAGACGACCTTTGACTCCGGACGACCCAAGAAAAGCAAAGCCGTTTTATTTTTTCCACGCTCGACTCGTAATTCGGGCTTCCCGTCACCGAGTTTAAGCCAGATCGGACAAACTTTAAAAATTCGACCCCTAGATGACCTTTGACCCCGGACGACCCACGAAAAGCACAGGTGTTTTATTTTTTCCACGCTCGACTCACATTCGGGCTTCCCGTCCCCGAGTTTAAGCCCGATCGGACAAACTTTGAAAATTCGACCCTTAGACGACCTTTGACCCCGAACGACCCAAGAAAAGTAAATCCGTTTTATTTTTTCCACGCTCGACTCGTATCCGGGCTTCCTGTCACCGAGTTCAAGCCCGATCGGACAAACTTTGAAAATTCGACCCCTAGATGACCTTTGTCCCGGAATACCCGACAAACGCTAACACGTTTAATTTTGGCCACGCTCGCCTCGCATCGAGCATTGTGATCACCGAGTTTAAGCTCGATCCGACCAACTTCCAAAAGTTGACCCCTAGATGACCTTTGACCTCATATGCTCTATTTTTTCCACGCTCGACTCGCATTTGGGCTTCCCGTCCCCGAGTTTAAGCCAGATCGGACAAACTTTGAAAATTCGACCCTTAGACGACCTTTGACCCCGGAAGACCCGAGAAAAGCAAAGCCGTTTTATTTTTTCCACCCTCGACTCGTATCCGGGCTTCCCGTCACCGAGTTTAAGCCCGATCGGACAAACTTTGAACATTCGACCCCTAGACGACCTTTGACCCCGGAAGACCCGACAAACGCCAACCCGTTTTATTTTTGCCACGCTCGCCTCGCATCGAGCATTGTGATCACCGAGTTTAAGCACGATCCGACCAACTTCAAAAAGTTGACCCCTAGATGACCTTTGACCTCGCACGCTCTAGCGAATGCGAACTTGCTCTTGCGGGGACCGAGCTGCACCCACCCACCGAGTTTGAACGCCGCCTGACCCCGGGAGGCGACGTAAAAGCGCGCACAGACAGACAGACAAACAAACAGACAGACAGAGAGTAGCGTATTATTATATAGATAGATAATTCTTGTTTCATGTAAGGTATAATATGGATTCGAGCTTTGCAACATTTGTTATATGCTGGACAGATTATAGTGGTTTACAATATGAAGAGGTTTTTTGCAAAAGGGCCTGCCATCCACTTTGGCTCTTATTGAGAAAAAGTCAAAAAAACCTGTTTCTAAATATTCAAGTTGAGCAATTGAAAAACTGAATGGATTATGAAAGAGGTACACTACATACTAATTTAAATTGAAATACATTCCAAATGTGCTAGTTTTCAACAAAAAAAATCATGTTTACATTTTTTGAAAATTTGGATGTAGGCCTAGGCCCTTTTGCAACAAAACTCCATCTGTTTGTACATAGAGAAAAAATACCACTAAAAAAAAATCATTTATTTTAATCATTTAAAAAAGAAGAAGTTTGATACAGAAATGTATAGGTCACAATCATGTTTCAAGGAAATGAAGTCATTTTTTTCTTCAAAAAGACCTACATCTCATTGTAAACAGCCATTGAAGTTGTTGTTTTGTTGCAAAAGGGCCTGTATCCCGATTTAATTCTGGACACAGGCCCTTTTGCAACAATTTCAATGGCTGTTTACAATGAGAAAAAAATGACTTTTTGAAAATGACTTTTTGAAAAATGACTTTGTTTCCTTGAAACATAAGATTTTTCCCTATACATTTCTATATCAAACTCATTTTTGAAAAAAAATGCACCATAGCCCTTTTGCAACAAAGCTCTTCATATATAGACATGTATTATGAGTTATGAATTTTCCCAAATTCTCAGCTGTAGTGAGCTTCTGCATCATTGATGCTCTCGTTTAATATAGCCTTAGCAAATAATTAATGCTTGCTTCATAACAACACTGTAGTGTTAGTAAATCATGCAGACACTCGCACTTCTCCTAACACCTGACATGAAGTACTACAATCCATTATAATGTAACATTTCCATTTGCATTCACTTACATACAAAGATATCCAGGTATCAAAAAGCTGCTGTTTAAAGGGGGATGTGTCGTTCACTTTAGCTTTTTATTATCCATAAACATATTTTGATATCAGTTTCAGAAGGAACCCCCTTATTTTTGTACAATATTTGGTGCAAGATATGTACCAATTAGATGTTATAAGCCAAAATGCAGTGAATTACTGCCAAAGGTGATTAACCACTACTACTCAATGGGCACATATCATGTCACCTCATGCTTCCAAAATAAGAACCATTGGAGTAATGCAACTCCAACTTTGGAATATGACTATTTTAATGATGACCTGTCATGTAGAATAGAAAACATTAAGTTGAATCTGTCCAGCAATCAGAACATCTACCTTTAAAGATTTTGGTATGGTTTGATGACATGTGACAGTGATGCTTCATAATCAGGGTAGAATTTTGTAATTAACGGAAGGATTTTGCGAGAATTCATGGATTCTCGCTAATTTTGAGAATCCATGGATTATTGCGAAATTAATGAAAATAATATCAAGAATAAGGCTATAAGCTTGCACAACTTCCAAATTCGGCATGTTTGTTGACTAAGGGTCAAATACCAGTCATCTAAAAAGGTCCTGTTTTGGACTTTAAAAAAAAAAGTAAAAAAAGATTTTTTTTGTTTTTTGTTGTTGCTCGAATCCATCTGGATTCACGCTGTAGTGATTTTACTCGAATCTTCATGCGAATCGATTCGTGGATTCGCGCCGAAATTCTACCCCTGATAATTCTTCAATTCATGAAGACCAATTTGTGGGTATTGTTTCTAGAGAAGGCACACGAAGAAGGGATATCAAACCAGTAACCAGATTAATTCAATTAAAAAGAAGAAGTAAAATGTCAAATATTATCATAAAATGATGATAATTTCCAATCCACAGTAGAGGGATGTTGCAATAATTAAATGTGTCTTTTGCAATAAAACTACAATGTGGGGGATATGTTCTTGCAACACTGGGTACACATTACCAAAGTTCTATGCCAAGTTTTATCATGGTCTTGAAATTTTGTTAATTGTATTGAGACCTAAAACAGGCCATCTTTATGAGTTATCCCCCTCCCCCATCAGTCAATGTTGGGACACTTGACAAATTGCTGAAAACAAGCAGTTCTAGACATTCCAGGATATGGATGGGAATTTTCTGTTGTTGGAACATTTCTGGACCTTTCCCCCAAGATTGTAGATGGTAGATAGTAGAATTGATAGTTAATCGGTTTTGTTGCAAGCATGAGTGAAGTCATTTTATGTTTGTGACAGTGGTGTATAAATAATAGGTGCAGACAGTGTGGTGTGACGACAACATCTTTAATTATTCTCATCAGTGTTTTTCTTCCCTCGACCACCTTCACCTCCCATGGCCACCTCCACATCCCAATTGCCACCTCCACATACATCCCTGGCCACTTCCTCTCCAGGCTACCTTTGCCTCCCCTGACCACCTCCACATCCCAATTGCCACCTCCACATACATCCCTGGCCACTGCCTCCCCTGACCACCTCCACCATTACCTCACTCTGCAATCTTATCTTACTTTGCCACCATACCACCACCATGATCACCTTTATACCTCATGATCACCTACATGTACACCTCCCCTCCCGGCTATGTACACATTTCCATGGCCAACTACAACCCCTACATCTCCTAAATGATCACATACCTGTCACCTCTAGATCACAGCAGAGATCTACAGGAAACAATATTACACACACATACGCATAGTTGACACGTCACTCCAGTTCAGTTGTGTAGATATCATGGGTAGTCTAGAGTATTAACTAGCAAACTAGAGCTTTGATTACCCCCTCCCCAACCCTCCCTTCCTAGGTTCAAATGACAACATATGTTTTGCCATGTGTGACCTGCTCTCATGATACAAAAAAGTTGCGCTATTAAATTAACATTGCGTTGTGCCAAAAGCCAATCGAAATAAAAGAAGTATATATAATTAATATTTGAAGGGCAAAATAAAAATTTAATCTAAGAATGTTTGCTTCATTTTAAAGCTGAAACCATAGCATTTTATTATTTCCCCCAATTTATTCAAAGCTAGCAGCATGTAGACAGATCATGTTTTAAAGATTAATTTAGATACCTTTTTCGCACCATGGTTTTTGAGCCCCGTAGCTTTCGGGATCATCACGATCCCTTTATTCAGTCTAGTGTTTATTCAAAGCTGGTTAGAGAGATAGAGCAGGTTACATTTTACTTGGCATCAAGCCATTATGTCTGCCAATTATATGTGGCATGAAGCCATACACTTGTTCTTCCTGTAAACCGACAGTTCATGCACTTGTTATTATAATATGAATTATTACTTTGAATACAACATAAATCTAAAAGCACACACTTTCTTTCTTTTTAAAATTAATCAATACTCAAACTGCTGACATACTCAACTTTTCTGGAGTAACCTGATAAGATGTTTTCAATGCACAAACACCAATACACTTAATCCTTGTTTATAAACCAATTAAACATTCCATCTCATTGCTCTTTTCCCTGTATGTATAGTGGTGGAGCTGTTGTACTGGAGAGATTTGAAGAAATCTGGCATCGTATTTGGCAGTATTCTGTTTGTCCTCATCGCTCTTAGCTGTTGCTCCTTCATCAGTGTTGTGGCATATCTTCTCCTAGCGGTCATGACTGTCACCATCAGTTTCCGAGTCTACAAGTCTGTCATGCAGGCGGTGCAGAAAACGGGAGATGGCAATCCATTTAAGTATGTCAACATTTGGTTTTGTTATTCAGTTTCAGATCTAGATATTATTTGATAGTTGAGCACTAGATGGGTAATGGCAATCAATTTTAAAGTGTGTGAACCCTTTTTTGTGTTATTCAGTATGTTGAACTCTTTGCTCCTCACTGACGGACCATTTCAAAGGATTTGGCATTTCCCAGACAATTGCCCAAATGGGATCTTTTATGGAAATAGGCATGAGCAAGATGAGTGGAAGAAAGTGTTCTTTGAATGTTCTTCAGTGTTTGAATATCTTGGGTACAAATATCTTTTGAATTTGAATGAATCTGTACTCTTTGCTCCTCAAGTTGTCTAAGCAACCCTGTAAACAGGAAAAATAATGTTGGAGCCATTTGCTCCTAAAGGAACAAAATCTAGTCACCAGCAATTTTATGAACTTCGTAAACATTGCCTCCTAAAGTCGCCAGTCCATTTTATGACATTTTTAAAGGTGCAAGTTGTAATCTTTAAAAGTATTTTTTAATAATTGTTTTATAACAGGACATACTTGGAAATGGATCTGACCATGTCACCAACGCAGGTTGAGGTATACACATCGAAAGTAGTAGAGAAAGTGAATGCCCACATGGGATGCCTGCGACACCTCTTGCTTGTGGAAGACCTGGTTGACTCCATTAAGGTTAGTAAGGTTGCGTCCTTAAAAGGCTATAACTCATAGTTTATACAACATGAACCTATTCATACATAAATGTAGATATAACCATGTGGAAAAATGCCCAATGTTTTCAATGATGCAATATCAGTACCAACTAGAATAATGAATTTCCAAACCAAAATAACTTAGCTAACAGAAATGTTTACCTGAGGACTTGCTCCATGAGGTTATAGAATGCGACACCTCTTGCTTGTGAAAGACCTGGTTGACTCCATTAAGGTTAGTAAGGTTGCGTCCTTAAAAGGCTATAACTCATACAACATGAACCTATTCATACATAAATGTAGATATAACCATGTGGAAAAATGCCCAATGTTTTCAATGATGCAATATCAGTACCAACTAGAATAATGAATTTCCAAACCAAAATAACTTGGCTAACAGAAATGTTTACCTGAGGACTTGCTCCATGAGGTTATAGAATGTTACCCTCCATGCAGAGTCTTTTCACTGGCCTAAGGCTAAATTTTCCTGCCATGGGCACAGGTAAGTCGTTGCTAAATCCAAGCAGGATCAATGGTATTAAATACTTACAGATTCTGATCATGCTATTTATAAGTAGCTCAAGTAGGATATGAAATACAAATCGCTTTTGGCTACTTGACTGATGTGAGTAAAAGTGGCTTGATAGTTGCATTGAAGTCAACTGTAGCAATTTAAGTGTACAGTTTGGGGTCAAGTGAGTTGTAGCGATCAGGCCCTACTTTCAGCATTGATTTGGGACTTAACTGGATCAGCCAAATAACAAATGACGTAAAACTTTTTATCAAAAACAATTACGAAATCATTAAGAGATGGTAGATTGTAATACCCTTAAAGACCTGTCAGACTAGACATTAACCATGTATATGGAGGCAGAGAGCCAGTGAGATGACTTGCGCCATAGATGCCATGTTCTCCAATTTCAAAAGAGGTTTTCTCTCTGATAATAAACTAATAACAGATGATTGATAATAGCAAATTTATCTCAGCTGCTTTGTAATTGTAAAGTCAACACGTGAAGGTGACTTTGTGATTATACTACATGTCATTAAAACTAGGCCAGTTCATTTGGAACTATCTACTATAAATAGGAGATAGCATACATGAAGCTCATGCTTGGTAACTTTGTTTGAAAGATGAATACATGTGAGAATTGACTGACATTTGGACCAGCTGTAAAAACATAACAAAATGTATCACCGTGCAGTTTAGTGTTTGGTATAATGTTGATCCCCAGGGGCGGCCAGTCAGGTATAATGTTGTAATCATCCGCGTGAACGAAAATGTGGATTAAGGGTGCTTTTTTCTACCACAAAAATCGCCAATTTCAGAGAATAAGGGTATATTTTTCAATCCCAATCCGCGCTAAGGGTAGCTTGGGCCGATAGTCACATGTCATCATTGTAAAATAGCCCATCTACTCAAAACTGAATCACAATATATCAATACTTTCATTTCAGTCAAAACGGAGTTTTGGGGTCGTATATCCTTTATATGATTTGTCGAGCTACATCCCCAGCTACATCTCTGTTAAGGGTCACTTTTTCCTTCTTTGAGAACCTGTGTTAAGGGTAGTGTTTGATAGTGCATTCACATGGATGAATACAACTTGTATGAGTGGTCCCCCTGGGTGTTGATAGCAATATGTGTTTAAAATTACATTAACCTTAACTCCCTGGGCATGTTTTTGTGAATGGGTAACAATAGATATCGGCCGAATTCTTCAAATGCACATGTATTTTAAGACGACCTGATCTGCCCATCAGCTTGCAAAGGGCACGGTTGAGTAATCATTCAAGGCATACAATCGGTGCATGAGTTTAGTTAAACGTGCATTAAACTACCCCCATACCCATGTTTAAAGATAGACTTTTCAGTGAGTTAGAAGCGTGTTTAATTTAAACAAATATACATGTACAAGAATTGGATTTAGTTAAATGATGTTTAAAGTCAATGTTAAACGTGTGTTTAGCTTAAAACTGTTTAAATACGTACAAGAATACAGCCATTTATATTTACTTTCTTGGTTTCAAAGTTAAATGTTAATATTATTTTTCATCGCACCAGTACCTTATAATTGAATCATACACAATTTTATCCCTTCAATTGCTTTATAATAAAACACTGTCTAACTTAGTTGAGATTTTAATCATTAATAATATGAATTATGAAATATTTGTTCACTCGCAGTTTGCTGTTGTCCTGTGGTTGCTGACATACGTAGGAGCTTGGTTCAATGGCCTTACATTGATCATATTAGGTAAGTTAGTTATATTGGTCGGTTTTTGGTTTTCTTTGGCTCTTATTAACTATAGGATTGTTGATGTCTATAGTTAGTTAGTTGAGTGATGTGATCATGGCTCACCTTGATATAGTTTCACACAGTTATCGATTGTGGCATGCAGCTGTCTGTGGGTAGTAGCAAATGTGCATATTGTGCAAAGCGTAAGGCCAAAAAAAAAATGTTGTGTTGCCCTCAAGTGCCAAAAAATTTAATTCGGGTCGTATCGGCGGTTGGTCGGAAATCTTTTTTCTTCTTCTTTTTTTCTTCTTTTTTTCCATTTTTTTTTTTTTGGGCTGAAAAATATATGGTTTATGTCAAGACAAAATTGGTATATGCCCATATGTCAATTTAACTAATGTTTCTAGTGTGACAATAATGTTTCTATTGTGACAATAATGTTTCTATTGTGACAATAGTCTAAAAAACATTTATTTAGGCTTATTTATTCATTTCAAACAAGAAATAGTAACATTTAGACACTTTTAATCAAATTTAAATCTTTAAAAAAAAAGTTAAAACAAATGCGACCCTAGTTTTTACGATTTTAGGGTCGGTCGCTGAGGGCAACACAACTATTATTTGTTGTTGGCGTAATGCTACATACATTTCAATTTCAAATAGTCAATGGTGTGTGTTATTTTACAGAGACTGATACAAAAAAACACATACAGGGTGAGTCAAAAAGACTGCAATAGTGGAAAGAAGCCATTTGGTTTTCAAAACCAAAATAAATTTTTAAACTTTTTAAACGTTGCAAGAATGATGTATTTAATGCTAACTTTGTGTGAAAAAATGAAGTCGATTGCATTTTTCGTTTGTCTTTGGTGACCCTCTTTGCTGCACAACCAAATTTACCTGTTTGTCCATGAGCACAGTGATTTTCATTTAAAATGGCACACATTGCATTTTTCATATTTGAATATCCCGCCAACAAAAAAATTGGAAAATGTCAGTTTTTTATTAAAATTTAGAACATTATAGACTTTCCTAGCATGGGTATGATTATAATTGATTATGCTAACTCACATGTAAACAAGAAAGGATGCATCAAATTCCAATAACATCACAAATGAACTCAAGTTTCCAAATTTGAATGAGAGACACATTTTGCGATTTGATGCATATTTTGGGTATCTCGTGGACAAACATGTGAAATGGGTGCACTGGTCAAAAGGTTCACCAAAGGCAAACGGAAAATGTAATCGACTTCATTTTTTCACACAAAGTTAGGATTAAATACATCATTCTTGCAACGTTTAAAAAGTTTTAAAATTCATTTTGGTTTTGAAAACAAAATGCTTCTTTCCACTATTGCAGTCTTTTTGACTCACCCTGTATTCAATCACTTTATTCCAAGGGTTGATCATTTGAATAGTTACTATTCAAGGTTTCAATGCAGCGAATATACATTGATATTTTATCCACGAGTGAAGAAATGGTTCGGAATATATAAAAATCACTTTTTAGAATTGTCTGATTTTTTATGATGGTGTAACAATTTTCTTGTTGAACTCAATATGGATTGAGTTTGATTGGTTGAATCAATGTTATTTGATATAATCTATATTTGGCTTACAAGGGCACTTTAACATTTAGTCACATGGCAATAACATTATATCAATTGCAATCAGATATGATGTTGCCGCCGCCGGCACATAACATTTGTGCTTTACTTCTTACCAATATCAATATCATCAGTTTGTCTGCTAAGCCGCTAAGATTTTGATGAAGTAGTTTTAATCATCAGTGTTTCTGCCGCTAAACATTTTGATGCCAATTTGACGCACTGGACTATGACAGTTGCAATGTGCACATATCGTTTTCAAATGAGTCAAATTTCCCAATATTTGTTTAATTTGACTCACTCAAAAGATTCTTAGAGAGAACAATGATTATCATCATCTGCTGTTCTCGGACAAAAAAGGGAAAGTTACCGAAAACCAATTCGATACCATTGATGAATTTCACATGGTTCAATGCTTGTCTCACAGAGCTAATGGACGCACGTCACATGTACCTTAACGCAAGGTCAACCCCACCCCAAAACGGTGAAACAGACATCGACGGTGCATAATATGTAAGCTTGACTTCACAATGCTGATTGGTTAGCGGCATTATGGTTTTTTTTTTAGCATGCGCAGTAAGCTGATAGAAGTGCGCCCGTGTATGTCACACTGTGGCCAGGAGAAGATGTGCCATAGCTCCGCTCCATTTATATAGTAGTCTGCTTATAAATCTCAGTTATGAATTTCACAAGGCTCATTGCTCATCTTACAGAGCTAATTAGTAGTCTGCTCATTAACTTGTGCACCACACTTTGTAGGTCACTTAAAGGTGTATGTTCCAATCACTTTTTGGGGGATATGATTTTTTTTCACATCAAGCTATTTTGATATTAGAAGAATCCCCATATTTTTCTCATTATGTCTGTAAAATCTTACTGGCCAGAAATGTTACATTTAGAAATTATAGGCTAAAATGTGGTGAATTACTGCCAAAGGTGGTTAACCACTAACCAGTTTGTGTACTACTCAATGGGCAAATATTTTGTGACCTTATGCTTCTAAAAATAGAACCGTTGGAGTTATGCCACTCAAACTTTGGAATGCGACAATTTTAAGGATGACCTTTCATGTAAAATAGAAAACATCAAGTTGAATATCAGGCCAGCAATAATTGATAGATGTGTGGAGACAGGTTCAGAAAAATTAATGATGTTGCACTATATTACCCCAAAACAAATACATGTATATCTTGCCTGTAAATTTGCTATCATGTTAGATGTCTCATGTATACATTTACTACCACACATATTAACATCAGCTTACCTTGAAATTAGTACTATGCCCAATGAGGAAAGAATGCAGTAACTATCAAAATATGATTGTTTATTTGTTCTGTTTTATTTCCACAGCTTTCATTTCGCTATTCAGTTTCCCTATTGTCTACGAAAAATATCAGGTAAGCCTATTATATTGCACCGTGGAATGATATAGGAGAGGGATGACAGGCATGCTGCATGAACTAAAAGCAAGGAATCATCTTCAATCTATAATATATGAGTTGTTTCAGCAAAGTGACACACCTTATTCTGTATTTTATTAATAAATGTAAGATTGTGCAATTGATTTAATTTGTGTTCAAACCAAAAAGTAAACTTGGAAATATAACTGTGAATAAGAAATAAGAAACGACCACACCCCCCAAAAAAACCACCACCCCACGTCAACAACAAAACACCCTGTTCTACAAGACCACCAATTCTTTTCAAATACAAGCATTTAAAAAACCCACAAAAACACCAAAAATAAATAAATAGATTTTTGTTTTTTTAATCGTTAAAATTCACTAACATTTCACAAAATGTTTGGGAAAAAAGAAACGGAAAAAACCCCTGCCTGAGTGACTGACCTTACCTGATAGATCTGTTTGCCTGTAGAACAAGTTTTTTTGTCGCTTTTGTGAAAGCAAATTATCATCTGTGTCCCAGTTTATGCATAATATGAGACTTTGTTCTACCTTGCTATCAGGCCAAAAATGTTTTGTTTTGTTTGTCCATTTCTGAACTACCCTAATATTGAAAACTAAAAGGTTTTTTACTTCCCAGAATGTTGCTTTCTGGAAATACATATTTTTAAACATTCATATCGTATTTAGCAACTATTATACATCTTTTGAATATGATTTATTAAAAAACAAAACAAAATCTGACCTACCGACCCTACCCTTTTGAAGGGACCTATGGACAAACAAACTTTTTTTTTGTTGCCTCATCTTATTCTTACCGGTACTGATATTATATTGTCCAGTCATACCAGACATGGTTTGTCATATTCTGTACACAAAACATGTTGCATTAATGTTATCTTAGTTCATATTCATGCAACCGAATCCAATAATCAGTTTGATAGACCTATATTATAAATGTCCATGTGCATTGGGGTTCAATGTTTGTTTTATCAGACATTGAAGTAATGAATTCAACTAAAACAGTTAAATTATCCGCATGGAATAATTGTATGAGTGAGGCATTGTAACAATTGTTTATTTTTAAAAACAATCATCGATCAGTATGGGCGTGGCAATGTTTTAGAATTTTGATAAGAGGGTTTGGTAATTAGATTTACCTCGGTTTATTTGACTAATATGTGTGCCAAACAAACAAGTCCTACAGACCAAAGAGTAAAGAACTGATCAGGTGTTTCGTAGCCTCAAGCTGAAATATCATGGGCACATAGCAAGTAACATGGCTACTTTCCTTTCTACATTATTAATTTGTGTCTATTGTGCTATTGCAGAAAAAAGGTGATATGCACAGCTTTTATTGTTAATTCAAAAATGTTATCAAAATTCAAAATATAATACATTGGTTTAGATCCAAATAGGTTTCTTATTAATTTGTAAAGATCAATTTCATGATGTTTTATTTGACGGTTAAAACATCCATTGATTGCGGTTCTTAGCGTAATTCATTTGAGAAAAGAAATGCAACGTTAGAATAATATCTGTAAATATTTCCATTTTGTTCTGATTTGATAGACCCAGATTGATGAGGCAGTAGGCAAGGCACAGACTCAAATCAACACCACGATGGAAGGGTAAGTATATAAACCACAAATGTGCAGTTAGTAAATTAGGAAACACAATATTTAGCTTGTATTTGTTTGCCTTAACACTTTCCACGCGGCTATTATTATTACCATACACAAAACAGATTTGTCAGAAACCTTTCATAATTTTCAAAGTCTATCTCAAAGATTACTGACCAAACACTAGGCATGTTTGTACTTATTTCAATGCATTTCTCATGGTGATTCCAAATATGGTAATGAAATACAGTAATTTTGACATTTTTGAAACATTTTGTTAAATTTTGGAATGTCGTCTGCAGCTGCCTGTCGCGTGGAAAGTGTTAAAACACAACAACTGGGTCTAAAGACACTGCAACTTCTTCAGCTGCAAGCATTTTAACACTCTCCGTGCAGCTATTAGTGTTACCATATAAAACAGATTTTTCAGAAATCTTTCCCAACTTTCAAAGTCTATCTCAAGAATTACTGTACCAATACTCTGCCTGTTTGTACTTCTTTAAATGCATTTCTCATGGTGATTCCAAATGTTGTAATAAAATTCAATAATGTTGACATTTTTGAAACATTTTGTGAAATTTTGGAATGTCGCTTGCAGACATTCTACCGCGTGGAAACTGTTAAAGATGTACATAAACAATTAAACAGTGTAGTCAAAACAAGTATTAGATCCTCCTCTATTTTCAGTAGTCTATGCAGTGGCGTAGCCAGAGGTGGGGGTGGGGGATTTCCCCACAATATTAGTTATTAGTGTCTCATCGGTTGAGATTGGCACTGTCGGTTGAGATCGGCACTGTTTTCTTCGTGCGGTTTTGGGAAAAAACAAGTCACACCCCCCTCTACGCCACTGTTTTTGTGTCATTTTCCTGTTTGTCTTGTCTAACCACATTCAGGGAGAGAGTGATAATCCCAATAGGATTTGTATATAGGTCACACACTACTGTAAAACCACTTAATTTCGGGAGGGATTTAATTTCGCAAATTTCGCGAGGGATGTGGATTCGCGAAATTAAATACCCGCGAAACTAACAATTTTGCATTGAAAGTAACAGTAAAATTCCCAGATTTGCAACATTAAATGCCTGCTAAAATAGCGGTCTTTTTGAATTCGCGAAATAAAGTACTCGCGAAATTATAGTGTTTTACAGTAACACATACATCAAGATAACACATTTCCCTTTTGCTTCAACATTAATGTACTCATCTGTATTGAGTAAGGAAACCTTTTTTAACCCAAACTTCCCCTGGACTACTTAAGTACATATGCTCTTGTTTTATAAGCAGCGAGTCATAGGTACATAAAATTCAGGTTTGTATCTCAGATATAATATAATCAATCATATTATACTTTTCTTATCCTAATGCAATTCTAAGAAAATGAGCTATCAAAGAATGAATTAAAATAATTTGAGCACAGGATGTCTTTTTCCCTTATTGAAAGTCTTTAAATGTTGAATAAAAATGATCTTTATATACGTACAACTAAAGATAAACAATGTTATGGTAAAGCCTTAAGTCACATCTTTCTCTTCTTTTTTTTTTTGGGGGGGGGGGGGGAGTTTGAGAATCAAGAACTGAGATTTTTGCTTAATTTGGACTTCGGAGAAAATTAAAAAAAATACACCTAAAAACGAACATGAAATCACTGCTGCATTTTGGTTCCCCAAGACTAGAATTTAGGGGATTATTGGGTGTGCAATATCGACATACATATTCATTTCTTTATGATACATATGTTACTTATTAAATCAACCATTATATATCCATTTCAGAATCAAAACCAAAATCCCGTGGCTCAAGAAGAAAGAAGACTAAGCAACAACAGCAGTCGTCCACTTGCAGATGGCCGTTAATGCTTCAGTGCCCATGTCCCGAGATGTTGGTGTATGTTTGGTCATAACTATGTGCAAAATAATAATAAAAAGTCTACATATCAATATTAAACTAACTGCTTCAATATGAAACATCAACAATGTATGCACATTGATGTGAATATATATCACTATCGGTCCAAAAATGTGTCGTTTATTTATAAAGAATTGGATGAAGTGTCAGCAGCAATGTATTGCAAGTAGTGGAAACAAAGGATCTTGACTGGTTTTGAAATTTACGATGATTGCAGAAATGTCTAATGGTATAGAAGGGAGAATATCTTTGTACAAGGGATTAAATCAATTTGCAAATATAGCGAATAAAAGTGTGCAGACCATTAGATTGTAAGCGCTGTTGTTTCCACTTGATTTTACAATATGGTGCGATTGGTTTAGTGCGGAACATGATTTTTGATTAATTGATACACAGCTATTTTATGGTTAAGTGCGGAACATGATTTTGGATTAATTGATACACAGCTATTTTATCACTCTCATACTGACTGATTTACAAGAGCTTGAGTAAGTTATTGATGACATTTTGCGATTTGATCAAATGCCTTTCCTGAGATTTAATTCGATGTGGATATTCTTTTTTCGAGTTGTACATTATTCTGTATTTGTGCTAACTACATTATGTAGAGGCAATCAGTATTGAGACAGGGTGTATGCCAAATGTTTGTTTTATGACAATACTCTTATATAACTACTTGCGATAAAACATACAGTATATTGATTATTACACAATGACTAGGATGATTAAGGAAGGTTTGTGAATAACGTAAGTAAAAATGATGTTTAAATTGTATCCTGACATTGACGTGGAAGCTTGGACAATGCACCCATCAATTGGCAAACTGATAGAAGATGTCATTGACTTGTCTATTGAAAGCTTTACAGATCATTTTGTTTAATATTTGGCTCTATACATGAAGGGATGTTGTCGTTGGTTTTTGCAATGTCAATCCTACAATCAATAAATGTCAAATGTCGGATCCATGTAGAAGTGATGGTTATCATGAAATGTGGATCCACACATGAATTGATTATGTCATTAGCTTGTGCATAGTCATGTCCACACATGAAATGATGATATCGCCGCGTATGTGCGCATTATGTGATCAACACATGAATTGATTATGTCATTAGCTTGTGCATAGTCATGTCCACACATGAAATGATGATATCGCCGCGTATGTGCGCATTATGTGATCAACACATGAATTGATTATGTCATTAGCTTGTGCATAGTCATGTCCACACATGAAATGATGATATCGCCGCGTACGTGCGCATTATGTGATCAACACATGAATTGATTATGTCATTAGCTTGTGCATAGTCATGTCCACACATGATATCGCCGCGTATGTGTGCATTATGTTATCAACACATGAGTCGATGTCAATGTTAGATCCACACAATAAGTGATGTTGCCATTGGTTTTTGCAATGTCAGACTTAGTCATTGACTTTGGAAATGTTTGTTCCATAAGTAAACTTGAATTAGCATTTCCCCAACACACCCTTAACTAAAGTTATTGTTTGTTTGGGCAATGAGTTGATAAATATACAACCGCGACGTAAATAATTCAAGAAATGAACACATCTGATCAATATATTCTTTCATGTTTATCAGACTGGACTGTTTGTTAGGCTCTCTCATTGCTCCTTTTCTGCATTTTCAAGTCATTAGAGCTTGGTCTCCAAGCAAGTTAGTTGCCTATTGATATGTCTGGTTATTAGCAAACATATTCTGTTACTCTGTAGAAAACCAAAATGACTAAATATTATACAATTATATCCACTATATCTCAATCATACAAAAACTTGATATGACAGTTAACAACAGTTACCACATTCAGTAAGTAACCTTGCCCTATGTCTAACTTAATGCAGACCACTTCAAGTTATATATCCAAATCTTAATACTATCAGTATATTATAAACATGCTGTATTGTATAGTTGTATTGAATGCAAACTTTCAAACAGATTAGGTAAATGCATGCACAACAGAAAGATGTATTATTGTTATTTTAGAAATGTTGCAATTGGGAACAATGTTAGCTGCAAGATGCACCCCTTGCACAAAACCAAAAATATTGATTAATGACACAAGGTTATATAAAGACCTTGAAATCAAAGCAAAACCTATCAGGGTATTGGTGTTTATAATCCAAACCTTATTTATCTATCAAGGGTATTGGTGTTTATAATCCAAAAGCTTATTTATTGTGCAAAAAAAACATAGTTGATAGTGAGAGAAGTGATGAAATCATATTTATTCATCAAATTTGATCATTATTTCAATCAATATTTTTGGATGTGTCCAGGATGCAGCTTTTGTCACAAAGTAAAGCAGCTGTTACCACGCCATGTGTTTCATACATCAGTGTCTGTTATATGCTCATTTTTTTAGAAAAATCAAAATCAAACAAAAAGTGCAAAGATAAAGCCATATATATGGAGTGAACAAAACCCCAGAATATTTTCTATATTTGCATGCGTGATATTTTTCAACCTTCTTCTCCCCCCCCCCCCCTCCCCAAGTTGTAATAATACTCTCAACACTGACTGGTCTTGATGATTTGGTAGTAAATAGATGGTATTTGTCCTCTGCTAGCAATCTGTTGGCACTATTCTGAATGCAACATTAATGGGCGTTAATTACTAAACACACGATGCAATCCATCTTATACAACACTTACCTCTGAGGCACTCCCTCCCCTGTATTCAGGGTGTAACATATGGTATGGAAGCTAACAGTTTACAACATACACATTGTGTAATCTAACTGGAACGGCTGATACTCTGGTATTATTCCCTCCCTCTGTACAGGGTGTAATTACATGTGGTAAACAACACGTTCTGATACACCGTTAGGATGATAGACGTCCATATATTTAAGCAAAACAAACAGTTCCTTTAGTATACCCTACCACTGCATGTCTTCAATGGGGACTTTTAAAGAATGACCCATTCACTTATACAGTGATGAATACAAATGGTAGGGTATTCTAAAGCTTACCCTATTACTATGTTAGATTTTGGTGACTCCATGAGCTATGTAGTGCTGTGTAGATATCCTTGTTGTGGTGATTCCTAGCTAGTATGGATTTTGGTAATGAGGCATGTGTAAGGGGGCATATATTTAGACTAAACCTGTCTATGATCAGTGCATACTTACCTATGTTATGACCGCTTTTTGTGGAATAATTATGTAATACCCTTCACACTCGTATGTATGAAGGGTATTCCAGAATTATGCCCATTTATTTTCATCCTAAGGTTGAGTATGTCAATTCTCACATTAATAGTTGTAATCCTTGTGAGTAAGACAACATTATTCAACATGTTATGACCAGCCCTCAAATTAAGAAATGGAAAGGGCAATGCAATTTCAGGCAATTTGAAAGGGGCACAAGGCAATTATGTACTTTTCAATGGAGTACAAACAGCCAGAAGTTGAGGGCATCGAGGCAACTAGGTGGGGCACCGACGGCAATTGCCTTCGGTTAATTTGAGGGCTGGTTATGACACCTGCCATTTGATAATATTTACCTAGAGGTAATTCTATTGGTTCAAAGCTATGTGTATTTGGTAGGTAGTGATAGATAAAGTATGGGAATTGAACCCCGGTGTGCTAATCCATTTTACCAATTTCCTTGGAGGTACTTGTAGTTAGGTATGTGCTGGGAGAATTAAAACAATTCTAGAATATAATATTAGCAATTAGATTTGCTTGAAGAATTTCTAGGGTGTTTTGATAGAAAAAGATGTCCTCATAAATCCTTGAGGGTTTATAATAAACCAAAATCAGGCACAGCAAGAGAAATTGAACGTGGATAAGAACAATGGGCCCACAACCTGGATAATAAAATGGACCCCACAGCTTAGTGCGATATTCCCTGGATACTTACTATGTAGGTGTGGATGTTAAGCTGTAGTGAATTAATTAGAATTATTCACAGACAACATGCGAGACAGTTAGTACTTAGTGTCTAGTCGCCAGTCTAGTGTTGTATATTTTATTGCGGATAATCTTATCTTTTTGGTATGTTCATATATTTGATGATAAAGATGCGTGTATTAACAATTAACCTCTCAACATCATTTCTTGCTGTAGTATACTGTAAGTATTTTGTATTATATTTGCACTCTGTTGTAGGTAATATCTAGAAGTGCCTGAAAACCCTATCTACAATAGCTTCACTTTATAAGCTGAAATCATAGGTCCAAACATAGGCTACCATAGAAGTATCCACACAGCAACCATTGTTGATAGGGGTTTCTAGCACTAACTTCCCACAGTCATGTGGGTGTTGATTTCATCCATGTGTATTATCCATGTTACAGTATCATGTGTATGTGGGATTGATATGTGATGTACCGTATATGTTGTGTTACTTGACAAATATAAACTCTTTTGTGAAATGACTACCATCAAAATGTATATTTGAAGTAGCCATAAAATTGTGTCAGAAGTTAACTTGCTACTGATCTTAACCAGCATTGGTTAGAGCTTGTATCCCCAAGAAGAAAACACAATGTTTGTCATCATAATCCTAAGAGATAATTTGATCAAATATGGGTGCGCCGGTAGTTGAATTTGATTGTGCATTTTGATTAAATGACATTTCCACTCCGGAAACCGCCTCCCGGTTACAAGCAGCTTCCCTTGTTTGATTGATTGTATGAATTATGACAGCAACCTTAATAACAGAAGAAGTGCTCACACATAATTGTCTACTGCGAAAACTTAAAATCAATTTAGAAAGAGATTAAGAATCGGTGCTTATTACCTGAAACGTTTTCAACTTAGTTTCATATCAAGTGAACAGGAAATTCTACATACACCACCTGTCAAATCAAGGAACGGCACATACAGATACAAAAATGCCGTCAAATGGTCTAAACAAAAGGTAATTTTATTGCTAGTATTTTCAACACATTTTTGTATTCTTATGTATTTAACTCTTATGCATTTGCAATTTTGATCATCATATGTCAGTTTATATTTATTTGTACTCCATACAACTCCATACTAATATAATTGTTCTTAGGATACAATGGATGGACCTTTTCTAAACCCTCATGAGGATAACCTCTCTTTGATATGCACTGTGTATCCATATCTGACGTTACTTAACTGCAATATGTTCACTTGATTGGTGCATTATGAAAGTGTTGTAGATGATCGGATTTTACGAGAGGTCCATTATTTAATCTAGTGTTTACATTACTAGTCAATTATTGAGCAAGGATTGTAAAACCACCGTGCTTGTCATCATCACTTTTTCTAGACAAATCAATTATTTAAGGTGGAATTAAAGCAATTGTTATTACCCCTATTTCCACCATAGGGATAAGATAGACAAGGTACCGCTTTTGTACTAGCAAGAATCCAATTTCTAAGATTGTGTGCTTAAACGTCATACACACTCACTCCCCATTTGCCCAGTGTGACTCAATTAACAAGCCATGTCATGAACAAAACCTGCTGAAATAATGGTATTTAAACTGCATCAACTTTAGGGATTTGGTTGTATATGAATGCAACTTATGGTTTAGGTTTAATTATAGTTATTAGTACTAGAGGGTTAGTCTGTTTTATTTAAACATATGTCCCCATGGGATAATTATTATAATACCAGTATTTATTTTCATAATGCTTGCTAAGCAAGGTATTGTCATATTGCAAGGTAATAGTCATTTTGCCATCAGCAGATCAATCTTAAACCCTTAGGTCCACTCTTACCAGACAGATCCTTTGGGAATATCTCAAGGTTTAGATTTCTCCATCTTTACTCTATTTCATCTGTCATCAAATGAACAGGTGTATGCTAGTTCACTCTGGGTGAACTAGCCAGAGTGGGCCTTTGCCTTAAACCCCATGAGCACTATCTGCTTTCTTACAGAGTCTCTGATTGGTTCATCACAGGATATAATGTGATATACCCATGTGAGTAACCAATCAAAAAAGTGCTTTTACAGAGTAAATGAACAACTATTGAATCAGGGCCTTATTTCATGAAAGTTGAAATTCATCTCAAGATGATATATTCTTCTTTGGTTTTAACTTTTCTTGTGAAGAATATTTATGAATTCATAATTTGATCTTCTTGGTATAGTATCCATGTCAAACTTAAAACCTGGGTCATGCTTCAAAAACTTAATATACAAAGAATTTGTTAATGTTCTTCTTTATAAGGCTTAAGAAGAGTTCAATAAACACTCTTCTTAAGTTCAAGAAACACTCTTCTACTTCAGAAGAATCTTAACTTTGATGAAATAAGGCCTTGTTCTTGTTTTTTTTCTTCAATTCATGAAAAATCTGTACTTGGATAAGTGACTGGAATTTGAGAAATAAACAGAGCTGTTCCTTATAATTGTATGGTTGGTATAAGAGGGTAGGCATTATTGCTGTTATAATTGACAATGTGCCAAATATTTATAGATGTTAATGCCCAGTATAAATACTTCAATAGGGCCTTTTTGGTGTATAGTTCTATCTATGTAAAAATAGGACGTACAGACGTGAATTTCCAAATTAATTATATTTGATGATGGGCAAAAATGACCACTTTTCAAATACTTTGCACATTAGTCAATAGAATGTTACACAAATTGGTAATCACAATACGCAATCAATATAATCGTTGGCTATTTTCCTTCCATTTTTAGTTGCTTACAAATGTTCAGACTATATGTATTGTATTGTATGTATGTAAATTATCAATGAAAATAAAACCACCCCAATTGTTTTTTGTATTAAGTTCAATAATTGAACTAAAATAAAGAAATAAAATACCAAAAAGATATAAATGTGCTAGCTGATAGTAATTAATTAGGGCTAATTAGTATGTAGACCAGTAGCTGGGATAGGTGTGTAAATATGGTAGATGTAGTGAAGGCTGGTAGTAAATTGATTCCCAGGGCTAAATGAAGGCTATCATTTCACGGAATCAACCAAAATTGATGTGGACATGACTGATAAAGAGAATCGGGAAATTATAAAACAACAACCCAAAACCTTATTTAATTAATTATAAAAAAGACACCAAATTATATTTGTACCACAAATATTGTTGTTGGTGTTGAAAATCTTGCTGAAGAATGTCTCTGTTGTCTTGGTCAAATAATAGCTTATTATTTTAAAATGTTGCCCTAGATTTCATCCCCATGTTATTTATCATTAACTGATGTAAAACATTATCAAACCTGTGAAATCCCCCTTTTTAATGAGCGTCATAGAGTTGATAGCTTTCACATCAGTAACAGTCTCTTCATTGGTATGTATTAGAGTAATAGTGGTAGAAAACATTTGCAATCAGGCCCACCTGCCCATAGCGGTTGACCTTTGCTTTTCGGCGAAGTTACAGCCCTGTTTGCAATTACTGCTATTGTTGATTAAAAGAGAGACAGACAATTTGACATAACAAAATGATAAGTTTGGAAGTGAATACTTCCGATGCATGTTGTGTCAGTATTGTTGTTGATGAAATCCATAGGGTAAAGTGTGGTCCTTATTTTCGAAAGATGTTTTGTACATCGCAATGAATGATAAGTTGTAATTACACCATCGAAGTGGTGGAGAAATGCTATTGATGAATTAGTTTTTGACCACACTAAACAGCAAATATATCCAACTTCACCCTAGGGAATGCCAAATTTGCTTATTATAAGACGTTTTATAATGTTTGGGTTATTAACAGCCTGCTACAAATGAAACCTTTTCTGTCCAGCAGCAATGTATAGTTGTAGCTACTGTGTGCGTGATCAGAGGGAGTAACCAAGTAACAGCTCCTGATTGTCAATCATTTATAAATTTGTATTATTGTCAGTGTTGCAATATATTGTATTATGGATTCATTCATTCTTCTTGGTTGTTTTGTAACATAATGTTTTCAGCAGGATTTGTTGTGATATTTAATGATCACCCCGCCAGGAATTGAGACTTTGAACAAGTTTTTGTAAAGATTTTTTAGACTTCCTTTGTAAATTTGAAAAGTGAAGTAAATCATAGGATGCTATTTTTTGTGATTTGTTTTAATTTATGCTGTACAATAAGTTTTATTTTGAGAAAATGAAACCATTTTGTTAAAGTATAATTGATAATATAATGAGAGATTTGGTTTGTTATAAATTAATACAATGATTTTTGTGTAGTTACTTTGTATAATTCTACCATCAATGAATCTTGCAGGTTGTATTTTGATCTGATATCTGCTCAGTAATAAATGTTACTGTTGAAATTATGTCATTTGCCTACAGTGTGTTCAATATGTTAATCCTGACCGTGTTTTTAACCGGGATCATAATTTTTGAAGAGAAAACACCAACTAAATCACCGGGGACAGGCTGGGAATTGATCCGGGATCCCTCTAAACTTCAGCCTGTTGTCCCACCCACTAAGCCACAACCCTCAGCTACTCGTTCGCAAGCCACGACCCTCAGCTACTCGTCAGAGCAGTATACCGCGCACACTATAGGCTCAGCTAATTCTTCATAAAACAGACGTCCGCCCATGAGCTTGAAGACAGGCTTAGAAGTAGTATTTCTTAGCATTTATGGTTAAGACAAGTTCACATCTTGTCTAATGGTCATTCATAAACATATACGAGGGTTATCAAAAAGTTTTTGAAATTCCTCAGAAGTGAAGGAGCCAGAAACTTTTTTGGGTATTTCACCCTTAACCCCCCTGAGTGCCAAAAAATGCTAATCCTAAGTCCCTCTCCAAACGCATGCGCCGTCGGTTTTCGATGATGTAGTCAACCGAGCCTATATAGTGAGCGCAGTATACTGCACGAATGTGTAGCTGAGGACCGTGGCTTAGTGGGTGGGGCTTGAGAGCAGAGGGTCCCCGGATCGAATCCCGGCAGGTTCCCGGAGATTTAGTTGATTTTACCTCGATAATTTTGATCCCGGTCAAAAACCCTAAACCAGGGTTAGGGTTAAGATATCTTTAAAAAGTCCCTGTGCAAAGTCACACATTTCTCCCACTATTTATTACCTGTCCACAGACCGCCATTGTAGAGATCTTCAGATTGACCGCCATTGATTGATTCTCAGATTGCCTGAGATTGTGTCGTTCCCAAAACAGCAATAAATAGTTTTAACAGCTAAGCGCTCATTCAACTGCAGTGGATTGGTTTGGTTGGCCAGTACCATCTCTAGTAGGCAGTTTGATTACAGACAAATAAATGGTAAAAAAAGCATAATGTTTTAAAGCAAATTACACAATCTTTTGAACAGTTTCATTTAATTTGGTTTATGAGTGAGATTTAATGACTTTGTTCGGTTAATTAGTCAAGTTTTATGACAATCTTCAACATTTTACTTTGGACCATGAAATCCCTCAATGCTAGTTCCTTTGGAAATTCCTAGGTGCAATGCAACAACATTCCAGAGTTACAGCATGTGTAATAGTTGGAATCAATCAGGTGTGTTGCTACAAAACTATGTTGTCTTCTGAATATGAAATCATTTCTATTCAGTGTTTCTATACTTTACAGAGTGGCTTTATTCTGGTAAATTTTGTACCAGATTTAAATCACAACCTTGCCACCTAACCTTTAAGTGGTAACGAGATAGTCTTCAAACCCTAGGTACCTGACTCGAATCCTAATTTGGTACAAATGTGTAAAATAAGTTGAAAAATGTGGAAGTCCAAGATATTATCATGATTGTATTGAGACAACTGATTGGTTTCAAAGAATATGCACACCACAACACCCAAACCTCTAATCATTACAACCTGTTACTAGGAAAAAAGTATCTTCATTTACCCCAACTCCCTGAATGTGTTTTGGTCAATGAAACTATCAGGGGAGAACAACAGGTCAAATTTGGGGGGGATCAGTCTCTGTATGCGCCTAAAATTAAACCTGGGCTGCACGTGTGCAAGTTGGGAGGCTCCCACTATGCCAACGGGTCAGCTTACGCTCGCCAGTTGATAACCCCGCCGGAGTGTGTAACGAGATAGACCGAGCAATTGCGCGGTATTGCAAGCTGGCAACGTAGGGATTTTTTTAGTGTACGATGGTTAGGGTTAACAATCATGTCTTCAGGCTTATCATGGGAAGTCATTGTGTGTGAACACTCATACTAGAGACTTAGATTAAATTCAAGGGTTGCAGCGATACTATCAACTTTCATCACCCATAACTATTTGAGCTCATAATTATAATGAGGCAAATGTCTATGGGATTTCACACTGCAGATTTGGACTTCTCTCGAATCAGGTTTTGTATGAAATCTGATGATCATAACACCAAGGAGATTCTTGAGCATTACCACCATGCATCACTTCTATCACATGACCAGTGGTTTTCAGCCTCCTGGTTCCCATTGACATAAACTCCTCACAAAAAAAAAGCGAGACACCGTATCTCAACAATCAAGGTGTCACAATACACAGAACAAAATTATGCACTGGTTTATTTGCTTCGATTAATCCATACCCTTTCGGGCCGTTAATTATTGGAATATGTTCAAGTGTCTCGCTTTTTTTGTGAGGAGTTTATTATTATTACAATGGAAATCTTATAATATTGCTAAATGAGGGTCTTGAAGAAGTTCCTGCTGCAAGTAGCACGCTTTGTATTCTATCAATCCATTCATCTATTGTTTTTCTAAAAGACCCTCTATTTGATAATAATACCTATTCAAATTTGGTGAAAGTTGTTGGATATCAGGCTCATTAGTGTGCTTACCCTGCCATATATACAGGTAAGGTCAAGCTGTTAAAACACTTTCCTTGTGGCTATTAGTTTTACCAGATACAAAACAGATTTTTCAGAAACCTTTCCCAACTTCCAGGGTCTATCTCAAGCGTTACTGAACCAATACTAGGCATGTTTGTATTTATTTCAATGCATTTCTCATGGTGATTCCAAATATTGTAATGAAATTCAATAATTTTGACATTTTTGAAACATTTTGTGAACTTTTGGAATGTTGTCTGCAGACTCTTGCTGCGTGGAAAGTGTTTAAGTAGTTGAACTTTCTTTATCACATGTTTGGCACTGTCTCTCCTGAGAAAACTCCCTGTGGCCACTTCAGTGTTGCAAACCTTGGACTGCTCAAGAAATATTCTTTTATCATAACATGCAACAGGAATTTATGAAGAACTATGTACACATACAACATTATTATTAGTGAAAATAATAAATAGTTTATTCATACAATATGGAATTTCTAGGATATAAACACTCTAGTAAAGATTTAAAAATATATATTTTGTTTAATTGCATATATTAATTATTACATCACATCATATATAAACATAAATAGTCAAAAATGACATATAACATATTTCACTTCCCTTACATAAGTTTTCTAATTTTAAGTTCTAAATATAAGACACATAGTAAATCGGGATGTTTCCCATTATTGGTATATGAAGAGCTTTGTTGCAAAAGGGCTATGGTGCATTTTTTTTCAAAAATGAGTTTGATATAGAAATGTATAGGGCACAATCATTCTGGATACAAGCCCTTTTACAACATAACAACAACTTCAATGGCTGTATACAATGAGATGAAGGTCTTTTTGAAAAAAATGACTTTGTTTCCTTGAAACATATCGTCGCTGTTCTGATATACCGGCACATCACTTTACTTAATTCTGTTGTGATGTGCCAGTATGTCAGAACAGCGACGAATTATGATTGTGCCCTATACATTTCTATATCAAACTCATTTTTGAAAAATGATTAAATAAATGATTTATTTTGGGTGGTATTTTCTCATGTAAAATCAGATGGAGTTTTGTTTCAAATTTTCAAAAAAATTAAACATGATTTAAAAAATATTAACACATTTGAAATTTATTCCAATTTAAGTTAGTATGTGGTGTACCTCTTTCCATTCAGTTTTTCAATTGCTCAACTTGAATATTTAGAAACAGACTTTTTCTCAAAAAGAGCCAAAGTGGATGTGGGCCCTTGTGCAAAATACCTCTTCAATTATTCTAATAGTTGATATGGTAACACTTATACATGTATTAATGATATCAACATTATTACCTAAAGTGCTCAACAAAAGTAAGTCATACACTTTGTTTATGACCGATATAGTGACTTTCAATTATGTTTTGACTAAAACGGCTAGATAGACATTTGGATGAATCTTTTAGGCACAATCTGGTACCAAACTTTGCCACAAAACAACAATGACAAGCCATGATTAGCCTTATACACTTATTAATTCAATCGCTTTCCATGTTGTTTTGATTTTCTTACAGCTATAAAAGAAAAATATTTACTCGGGTAAAGATTGATAAGATACGAAGTGTTAAGGTCCTGTCTGTCACATATTAGCGAATAGAGCTAACGTGTGCCAGACGTTTTGGAAATATGGATGTACGTTCGTGTAAATTGTCATTAGTTTGTGACATATTTGGTATACGTTGCATTCACTGGTGGTTTGCTAGGGGTTCACAGTGGTGCGCTGAGGTCTAGGAATTATTTTGAGCATGTTCAAAATGTTGAGAGGGTTACAACGTAGTGATCAACACGGTATGTATAAGTTGAGCATTCGCTGTGGGAACGTTGAGCACGTTGGGTGAAGGTTTATTCTTAAAGGGGCATTGAGAGATACGTATGGGAATGCGCCCTCAATTATCCTGGAAATTAGTTTTTTGCATCAAAGTAATACTTAGGCATACTAACTACCATCTGAAACAGTTTACCAAAATTCGCCATTTATCATATAAAATTTCATGATTTTCTTAGTTTCGATATGATCAAACTCAGGTGCTGAATTCGGAAAATATGCAGTGTTTTACTCACGGACTTTCGCGTCAAATATCAACCCGGAAGTGCCGTTATTTGCTTATTATGGCATGAAGGCGATGTCGGAATTGTATGACATTTTGGATTGGGGCTATGTTGATGATTATCTTTACGTTATTTGCTCATTTAGTATATCGATACATCTCCCAATGCCCCTTTAAGCACCGTATATGGCCGAACAGCTGACGAATAAGCAACGTACACCCAACCTGCCAAATGCTCACACAGCGAATACTCAACTAAGTCAACATATACATAGTGTATTGATCACTAAGTTGTCACCTGCTCAAAATTTTGAACATGCTCAACACAAGCGCAAGCGCACCTCTGCGAACCCCTAACAAATACAACGTATGCCAAATATGTCACTTACAAATGAAAACTTACAGGAAAGCACACCTAGATTTCCAAACATGTCGGCCACACGTTACCTCTACTCGCTACAGTGTGACAGGGTCTTGATCACTGAAACCAGTGTTTTGGTTTACGACTCATAACTTTGTTAATATTCAGTCAATCTTCGCGTGTAATATTTCATAGTAAAGATGAGCATTTTATCGACAAATGTATAATTTAATATTTTCAGGCTGGAGCTATAGTTTTGGAGTTAAGAACGTATTTATTACCTCTTAAGTTCCTGTTTTTGTTGACTGTATGTCACAAGCGAATGACAAACTCACACGAATGTACACCCACATTTCCAAAACATTGGGCACACGTTTAGCTCTATTAGCTTAAAGTGACAGGACCTTTATAGGTAGGCAAACAATGTAAATCAAATTATTCGAGGCTCGAGGGTTCGAGGCTGTGTATTTTTAAGGTCTTTTTTAATTTAATTCTCACCAGTTTGTTCGAGTCTATATATTATTTATTCATTTCAATTACTCGGCTGGTATCATTTGCTTGATCCTCGCGTTTATTTAATTAAGTTTCGCTCGTCATAGATTCTGCTAGAATCATGCTTATAGGCCTTCATCAATTGTTATTATTTACTCATGTATTTCGGCTGCTAGAGGCTTTCAACAAAAGACTTTGTATACATAATAGCTCGTTCGTCTGGTATCCATGTAAGCACAGTCCCTGTAGCCTAGTGGAGTAACCAATCGCCGCGATAGCGAGAGGGACTGGGTTCGAGGCTGTGTATTTTTAAGGTCTTTGTTAATTTAATTCTCGCCAGTTTGTCCGAGTCTATATATTATTAAATCAAATTATGTGTGATATAGCACCTAATTCACAATCTGTTATATAAAAAGCAACATTTTGTAATCATAATAATTTCATAGTTTGGACTGATCATGTTAATCTTTGGGCTAGAGTAGGACCTATTGATCAATAAAATTATGCTTTAGTGTAATATTATGTCATATTTGGTCTATTTTTACACATATATTTTTCTCTCTTATCATGCTTATATTAAATGAAGTTTGACTTACTTACTATAAAGAAATTCTTTCCTGGCCTCATGAATCTATCTTGACTGTATTTTCTGTAAAAAAAAACCTGTCACAGAACTTTACTAAAACATAATGGAAATCTGCTTCTACTTTTAAGACATTTTTTAATATTTAAAAAAAATAAATAATAAAGCATTCCACACTTGCATTCACTTGTGTATGGTTGCAACCGCAGCCGGAAACACTGTAAACAACATGAACATGGTGTCAAACCATAGACTTTATCCTCCAGTCGTACAATACGCTCCACTGCGCTATGCTTTGTGGGTAATTAAGTTCAGATGGCGCAGGACGACTCTTCGGGGACTGGTGGCACTAGTCTAGTCAAAACATGGAATAAACTGTCGGGTTAACCAGATAACATATATTCAACATTTGATTTTGAAGTTATTAGGAAACATATTGCACTGTAGCTTAGAAGATATCGCCTAATATGCCTTTAACTGAACGTGTGGGAGGATTTCTACATCAAATAAACAGATCTCTCAGGATGGGTTGGTCATGTTTTTAAAAACAAATTCTTCTTTTTTTCCCTTGAATATGACTGTAACATCAAACAAATCTGTGAAAATCTTGCCGCATTCTGACAAGCCATAAGAATATTTGGGTCGGTTTCATTTGCATGTGACATTTTTTCACGTAGTTTTAAAAAATGGGTGTCTTTTTTCACTGCCTAACTCTAAAAATATGATTCCAACATAAAAATATTAGATTACAAAGTGATGGACAAATTCCTCTTCTTCATCAAGAGACATTGTTTGTGAAGATCGGTTAATTAACAATTACGAACGCTACACCGAGAAAAAAGTGCAGTTTTCAAATTCGTACTTGGGTTTTGTACATGCGGGATAGTGTGACAGGTATGAGTATGTCTTTTTAATTTTGGAATCAAGAGCATATGCTACCTGGTAAGTTACTTATTTTGAGGACTGGATTTAAAACATGAAAAATATAGGTAGGATATATATACAATTATTAGAATTATACAATGTTATTACTTGCCTATCAAAACATTGAAATCCAATATAAAGTTACATGGCTTAAAGGAGGTGTCCCGCAAGCATAAAAGTGTGCTTTATATGTTAGAAAAATAACTATCGAGCCCAACTTTTGTAATTATATAGAACAAAACACCACACTTATGACAAAAACAAATAAAAACCGCCATCACTCAACAAGCAATTTTTTTAATTTGCGGCGATCGAAAGTCCCGGTGTCGATGAAGTCATAGTTATACAATACACATGCGCAAATTTGAGCACCGATACCCATGACATCATCGACACCGGGACTTTCGATCGCCGCAAATTTTAAAAATTGCATGTTGAGTGATGGCAGTTTTTATTCGTTTTTGTGACTAGTATGATATTTTGTTCTTTATAATTACATAATTTCGGCTCGATAATTATTTTTCTAACAAATAATGCTCAATGTTGTGTTTGCGGGACCCTTCCTTTAAAGGTTGGTGACCTGATTTAGGCCAAAAATAAGTTTTTCTTATTATGTATAAAGGATAAATGCAGTCATATTCTAAACTTTGAGATAACTTGCTCTAGGGGTTCTTATGATAGAAGGTAATATGCATGTGAACTTTCCCCATAGAACAGTACCAGCATGCAAAGTCCCGGGCGGTATGCAAAGTCCCGGGCGGTATGCAAAGTCCCGGGCGGTATGCAAAGTCCCGGGCGGTATGCAAAGTCCCGGGCGGTATGCAAAGTCCCGGGCGGTATGCTAAGTCCCGGGCGGTATGCAAAGTCCCGGGCGGTATGCAAAGTCCCGGGCGGTATGCAAAGTCCCGGGCGGTATGCAAAGTCCCGGGCGGTATACTAATTTTGCAGGTAATTCCTTACTTTTTCACTCGTAAAAGACCATGTCTGAAGCCTAAATTGTTACAGGGTTTGTGACAAAAATATGTGGTTCTCATACCCAAATCTTAATTTCGACAGGGAAATTGAATTTGATTGTGTCTCACACCTTGTAAAATATAATAAATTATCTTTAAAAGTGCTATTCTATTCTGATATACTCTGTGTAGATTCATAATCATTATTACTGTAAACATAAATTAGTTAATGGACTCATTATAGCCTATGTTAAAAATATATTGCAGTATTGGTATTAAAGTTAAGCACCACATATGATGTACTTTGACGATCTAACTCTACGCAGTGACGTAAGGGGGTATCCAGTGGTTCATGCAGCATTTATGTGTGAGTGCCAGGACCAAGGTATATCCTTGGTGTACAGACATTCATAAGTTAGACTAGTGAAAAGACCCCATGCATGGGTACTTGAGTCAGTACATCACAGTCATGTGTGTGATAATGAGGTGGGTAATCATTGGAATACAATCTGAAGTCACTGTACAGAGTAAGAATGAAGTACTGTAAAAGTGATAATTTTTGCGCGATTAAATGTTCGTGCTTTGCTGATTTGCAGCCATTTCGCTTGTTTTTAAATTCGCGATTTGAAAATTCATTACAAAATATATACTTATACACAAAATAAATATATTGGCATGTTTTTATTCTCGCGGTAACTGCTTGGAGCGCGAAAATTAATGAAGCGCAAAAATGTCCATGTTTACAGTATAGTCTTAAGGCCTTAATAAATCACAATGAAATCCTCTCCTGGGAACAGTCCATGATGTAACGTATTGTCTGTCATATATGCCCATATCATGCCTTCTGTTGTGTACGATTTACCAATATTACCATATTTATCCAGAACTATCACACCAGCAGTAGAATGCAGCTTGTCTTCCATGTATGCCAGACATTTATCTGCTGCCTCTTGACATGATAAACCTGTGCACATATTATCAATAAAAGACAAGTTTGTTGAACAATTGGAGTTTGAATGACTTAGTTGTAAGCATGCACCCTATGGAGATGACTTTCTGGCTATAAAGATATGGCCCTTAACCCCCTGAGAACTACCGGCCAATTGGTCAGAAAGATGGATACATCATTTATTGCACCAATCAGAGACACTGTTTAAATAATTGTATCCCTGATAAAGATCGGGGTGAAATAGTTTAAAAGCTGTATCGTAATTGGTTATTCAAATGAGTATAATCTTGTAATTAACCAATCAGAAGCGCTGTTAGATAGACAGGTAGACCCCAGGGGGTTAACACAGATTTAGCTCAGAGAATATTACCCTTCACAGGGATGTATGCCTCTATGATAGTGTCTTACCGGTGGAATGTGGAATAGAGTATAAAGCTATCAAAGGTAGAAATTGGAATGAAAGGCAGAAAATTGGCTCGCAAATGGCAAGATTTGAACCAGAGCCACTCCCAACATGGGAGTCTATGCCCTAGTCAACTGGGCCAGGGGGTCACACTACCAATTTTCTTTTTCCATGCACATATATTGCACATCGTCAGCGCCCACGGAGATAAACTGAAGCAATACGGGCTACAGGCACATGCTTTGTGGTATTCAGGGTTTGATTGATAGGCAAAACCATTGTTGCTAAGCAATTGTGCACTTGCCATGAATTGTGAGAGTGTTGTACATTCTACCCTCATTATAAGCAGAACATTTTTGCTCAATAATCAAATTAAAAAACAATTCCCTGCCGGTGAATGTCCTTGCTTATTTTTCGTTGGGACGTTCTCCGGTGTTTGTTAATATTGGTTGTTATATTGTCTATTGTAAAACACATAAGTTTGATAGACTGCTTTATTTTATATTATATGTAATATAAAATAATATATGACACAATTCTCTAGAAATCCAATGTTTACCTTGTTCCATATGGAAGATGATTTTGCTGGCCAATGTGACTCTTGCAATGGCTTCCCCATGCCCAGTTGTTGACACACCACCTACTTGGTTGTCACAGTAACCACCACATCCTATAGATGAAACAATGTTTATACACAGGGATGAGATTGGACTGTATTATACTGGATTTATCAACTTTTATAGTTCAATCAATTCCCATTGCCCAGAAATATGCAGTTTTAACTTTATGTGCGTAAATGTAATCAAAGCGAATGGACACACAATTTTGGCCATACACACGTGTCACACATTTGATGCCCAGTGCACTTGTTGCGTCCATGTGTGTGTGTGCTGACATACCTTTCTGTATTCATTCACCGCTGTTAGGAGGCTTGCCAATTTGGAGCTGATCAAACTAGTGAATCTTTCAAAAAACCCTCTTAATATAATATTATAAGTACAATTGATTTACCACCAATTTCTGTTGTAGTATTGTAAAGCCTACAGCCATATGCACAAGTATGCATTGATTTAAGAGTAAAGTAAGCATCCATATGGTGCACATTATTCCATCATGGACTAGATACATGCCTGGGACCCAAGGAATTTGTCCAATGTTTAATAAGACGAACACTTCCTAAATATTGTCAGCCTCCTTCAATAATTGCCTAATTCACTTTTCAGCGAATTTGAGCTTTTTGCATAAATCATGGCTTCTTTACATTATGCACATGCTGTAATAATACCGAAGTCATTGACCAATCAACAGTGTTGATAAATGCACAATTTCAATTCTGCCTAAGTCAGCATTGTGAGTTAGGCAGATTGAAATAATGATGTAAAATGTTTAAAATGGGTAATACTAACTCGTATTAGGCCTATAACAGGCCACATTTCACTTAAAGGTACATCCCCAACCTAATTCTATCCAACAGTTACTGCTTCTGTTGGAATTAACCTGCGCTATTCATGGTGCTATTCCACATATTGTCAGCCTGCTTCGATAATTGCCTCACTCAATTTTCATATTTTTGTTGTTTACTAAAAACTAGCAAAAATTAGTAAGGCAATTATCAAAGCAGGCTGACGATATGCTGTCCATGTACCACAACATTACAGAATTTTTGATCAAATGCATTAGCAGTCTTTACATAGCAGAGATACTCAAAGACTTGTTAGAAGCACATGGGCTGGGAGATAAGTTCTATACTATCACACATGGGCTGCCAAAATCTGTATGACAAGTCTCTATGCATACATGTGCTTACCAATCATAGGTGAATCACCAACTCTTCCAGGCATCTTTGCAGTGATACCACCAGTAGATGTAGCACATGCAATATTACCCCAATTATCTATTGCAACAGCGCCAACTGTATCATGGCTATCTAATGCACTGGAAATGAACAACAAAATATCAAATATTTTAACAGAACTATATAACATGTTAACAGCTAGTTTTTACTTTCATGACCTGAGGATATATACAAGGTAAGTCAAAATATTCAGGTTCCGATTTCACTGATTTAATAATCACCTGTCGAACAAAAGTTTACAACAAAAGTGATGGCGAACAATAGGCTGCTCATTGTTTTTTTTGAGTGATGTGATGTTCCTTCGGTCACCTGCTTGTTCAGTAATTTATTTATCACATTATCAACTCATCTGGTGTGGGATCAGGTTATCAACTCATCTGGTGTGGGATCAGGTTATCAACTCATCTGGTGTGGGATCAGGTTATCAACTCATCTGGTGTGGGATCAGGTTATCAACTCATCTGGTGTGGGATCAGGTTATCAACTCATCTGGTGTGGGATCAGGTTATCAACTCATCTGGTGTGGGATCAGGTTATCAACTCATCTGGTGTGGGATCAGGTTATCAACTCTTCTGGTGCGGGATCAGGTTATCAACTCATCTGGTGTGGGATCAGGTTATCAACTCATCTGGTGTGGGATCAGGTTATCAACTCATCTGGTGTGGGATCAGGTCCTCCTTTCCCCCAAATGACTTGACACCATTCCTGGGTTACCTATAATGTTATACCGCTGCAATTTACACACCGCTATGAAGGGGGACAAACTATAAGAAGTAAACAATCAAAACAAATAATTGTCGATCCGAGCGTCATAATCTGAGCTTTAGATGAACCCGGTATTGCGATGCACTGCATTCCAAAACAACAGGCGCATGATGTTGGGAAGGTACATTTTGAAGTCGCATAGGATGTGAGGGAATGTTTTAATGGATCGACAATTATTTGTTTTAATTATAACAGGACTCGTGTGAAGCGCTGGTTCCTGCTAGTTAAAAATCAAATGGGCCGGTCAGACATGAAGAACAGGGTTTTTTTCTCTCTATACTCAACAACCAAGTCATATTTGCATAATTCTAACTACAGGATTGTTCACGCACTAATATAAGCAAGTCTTAATTGTTTGTTTTCTAATATCTCTTGAAACCAGACATTCTCATTTATGGCTGACCTAATTCTCTACCAAATTTCTTATTCCTTACCTAGCATATGATCCACTGACAGCAGGCTTAAATGACTGGTAGTATTTCAACATATCTGCCCTTCGTTTGGTAATCAGGTCTTCTTGTGGAACAGTTTTGACTTTCATGGTTTCAGCAAACAATTCAGCACCCCTTCCAGCCAGCAAGATATGATCAGTCTATACGTCAAATAAATGAAATAAGAATGTATCAAAAACAGAATATGAGCAAAAGATAATAATCTATTAATTTACAAATTCCAAACATAATAATAATAATAATAATCAGTATTTATATAGCGCCTTTTCCAAAGGTTCAAAGCGCTGTAATTTTGCTGCTACATACTGAAATTGCTCAATTCCAATTAGATAAAAATTGCTCAATTCCAATTAGTGAAAGCAATTTTTGTTAATCAATTATCCTGCTTTCATATATTCATATCAACAACTCAAATTTGAGCCCCGCAACATATACACCTGTTACACCTGTCACAAACTCTCTCTTATTTCGGTCATATTGCCAGGCGCCAAGGAAACGGTCTAGAGAAGGTGATCATGCAGGGCAAGATCTAGGGTGCACGCGGACCAGGCCGGCCAAGGTCAAGATGGTTTGACAGAATAAAAACTCTGGTTGGGCATCCTACTTCAGTCATTTATCGATTGGCTGCTGCTGACCGACGGAAGTGGCGTGTCATCACCAAAGTCATAAGCTGTCAGTCATGACAGAAAAACGTACCAACCAACCAACACCTGTCACAAATACATTATACAGTCATCAAAAAAAGTAACTATACAGGTAATAAATGGGCTTCTAACTCTTAAAATATATATTCTACCTAAAAACATTAAATGATAAAGTTGTTGAAAAATTTGTCTTCTGTAATATGAGATATTGCACGCTAGGATCGGGTGTTTATTGAGGAAGTGGCACTCAAAAATGTAAGGAGAAGTCCGATTTTCATTTTCACATTTTGATTTTCTACACGCGGACGTACCAGTCTACGGGTATCTTATTGATCCGGTAGTGCAATTGGGGGATGCATGCGCAGGTTGGACAGTCGGCCGCATTGTTCCGATGGATCAATACGCCACACACACGCTACCTGTCATTCTCTCCCCCGTGTTGAAATGTAAAATGTGAATTTGAAATTGTGACTTTACCAACAATTTTGGATTGTCGCCTCTTAAATATTCAACCGATCCTAGCGTGCAATATCTCATATTAAAGAAGACAAATTTCTCAACAACTTTATGATTTAATATTTCTAGGTAGGATATATATTTTTAGAGTTAAAAGTACATTTATTACCTGTATAGTTACTTTTTTTGATGACTGTAGATGGCCAACACCAATCCCCTACATGCTTGTACTCCCCCACAACACATCTGATCACACAATGACACACTGCAATATGTTACACAATTGATGACTATTTACCGCCCTTTTCAATTCCCTCTATACTTATCTTCTTTCTCTCCTGTTCCCCCTTTTTGGTGGGGGCATTAGCTCCACCCCCTTCCCCTCAGACGCTGACATCCTGAATGAGGGCAATGGAGAGTACTCAAGGGTAAGACTGTTCGTAATATGGAATACAGATTTACCTTTTCCATAACCATTCTAGCTAAACTGACAGGGTTGCTGATATTTCATACACATGTCACAGATTTACCTTTTCCATAACCATTCTAGCTAAACTGACAGGGTTGTTGATGTTTCTTACACATGTCACAGATTTACCTTTTCCATAACCATTCTAGCTAAACTGACAGGGTTGCTGATATTTCATACACATGTCACAGATTTACCTTTTCCATAACCATTCTAGCTAAACTGACAGGGTTGTTGATGTTTCTTACACATGTCACAGATTTACCTTTTCCATAACCATTCTAGCTAAACTGACAGGGTTGTTGATGTTTCTTACACATGTCACAGATTTACCTTATCCATAACCATTCTAGCTAAACTGACAGGGTTGCTGATGTTTCTTACACATGTCACAGATTTACCTTATCCATAACCATTCTAGCTAAACTGACAGGGTTGCTGATGTTTCATACACATGTCACAGATTTACCTTATCCATAACCATTCTAGCTAAACTGACAGGGTTGCTGATGTTTCTTACACATGTCACAGATTTACCTTATCCATAACCATTCTAGCTAAACTGACAGGGTTGCTGATGTTTCATACACATGTCACAGATTTACCTTATCCATAACCATTCTAGCTAAACTGACAGGGTTGCTGATGTTTCTTACACATGTCACAGATTTACCTTATCCATAACCATTCTAGCTAAACTGACAGGGTTGCTGATGTTTCTTACACATGTCACAGATTTACCTTATCCATAACCATTCTAGCTAAACTGACAGGGTTGCTGATGTTTCTTACACATGTCACAGATTTACCTTTTCCATAACCATTCTAGCTAAACTGACAGGGTTGTTGATGTTTCTTACACATGTCACAGATTTACCTTATCCATAACCATTCTAGCTAAACTGACAGGGTTGCTGATGTTTCTTACACATGTCACAGATTTACCTTATCCATAACCATTCTAGCTAAACTGACAGGGTTGCTGATGTTTCATACACATGTCACAGATTTACCTTATCCATAACCATTCTAGCTAAACTGACAGGGTTGCTGATGTTTCTTACACATGTCACAGATTTACCTTATCCATAACCATTCTAGCTAGACTGACAGGGTTGCTGATGTTTCTTACACATGTCACAGATTTACCTTATCCATAACCATTCTAGCTAAACTGACAGGGTTGCTGATGTTTCTTACACATGTCACAGATTTACCTTATCCATAACCATTCTAGCTAAACTGACAGGGTTGCTGATGTTTCATACACATGTCACAGATTTACCTTATCCATAACCATTCTAGCTAAACTGACAGGGTTGCTGATGTTTCTTACACATGTCACAGATTTACCTTATCCATAACCATTCTAGCTAAACTGACAGGGTTGCTGATGTTTCATACACATGTCACAGATTTACCTTATCCATAACCATTCTAGCTAAACTGACAGGGTTGCTGATGTTTCTTACACATGTCACAGATTTACCTTATCCATAACCATTCTAGCTAAACTGACAGGGTTGCTGATGTTTCTTACACATGTCACAGATTTACCTTATCCATAACCATTCTAGCTAAACTGACAGGGTTGCTGATGTTTCATACACATGTCACAGATTTACCTTATCCATAACCATTCTAGCTAAACTGACAGGGTTGCTGATGTTTCATACACATGTCACAGATTTACCTTATCCATAACCATTCTAGCTAAACTGACAGGGTTGCTGATGTTTCATACACATGTCACAGATTTACCTTATCCATAACCATTCTAGCTAGACTGACAGGGTTGCTGATGTTTCATACACATGTCACAGATTTACCTTATCCATAACCATTCTAGCTAGACTGACAGGGTTGCTGATGTTTCATACACATGTCACAGATTTACCTTATCCATAACCATTCTAGCTAGACTGACAGGGTTGCTGATGTTTCATACACATGTCACAGATTTACCTTATCCATAACCATTCTAGCTAGACTGACAGGGTTGCTGATGTTTCATACACATGTCACAGATTTACCTTATCCATAACCATTCTAGCTAGACTGACAGGGTTGCTGATGTTTCATACACATGTCACAGATTTACCTTATCCATAACCATTCTAGCTAAACTGACAGGGTTGCTGATGTTTCTTACACATGTCACAGCACCAGTTTTCAGTTCTGCTCCCTCCATAATAAATGCATCCATTTCTATGTCACCATTTATGTTGAGAACAGACCCATGACCTGTATCAGGCGGGGAAATACACACATAACAAGGGAGTGTTCCGTTCATAAGCAGTAATTTGATTTAAAAGGTGGTCAGGAGATATTCATTCTGCATTGTCAAAAGGAGCCGAAAAGATAATTGAAGAAGAAAATCATTATATCAAGAAAAAGGAGCATCCCCAGATTAATGCCCATGATTCTTATGCAGTACATACTTCATGTCCGTGCTCGCAATTGAGATCAGACTTGGGACATAAAAAGCAGAAGTCTCCCCCCTTTCTTATATCCTTCCCCACCACAATCAATCAATCTTGAGGGAAATGCAAAGGCTTCTGATAACATGACTGGGATCAACATTGCCTCAGGGGAGAGGGGCACTCTTTCACCTTAAATCAGACACGAAGTGTTATCCACCTTTTTTTCATGATTGTAACTTTACTGGGAACCTTTCTAGACCACCGACATGCCAATAAAGCATTTCAATGACATATTGTAATGACACCCTTCATTAATATTCAAGTCTTTTCAACACCTGACTGTTACATTAGCATGGTGGCCATCGGTTAAGAGTAGGTAAATGCTTGGGTGGGGAGATGGTGGATGGTCCTGTAATTTGTAAAGCATGTAGCCAGCTGGGCTGGTGATACGGCCACGCCCCAACAGGTGACAACAGGCAGCTCCTGGTAGATTTAGTTCCTAAGTTTGTTGTGTAGGTTCTCTTGATGCCCATCAGACCTCCAGATATTATTATTTTTTCTTTTCTTTATATTTTGATGTTGTTCTCTATGTTTGGGCTTTTATCTTATTTTTATGTCACATTCATTGGCATTTTTAAACCCTGCCCATTTGTGTTTCTTGTTTTATGCATATGTTTTGAGTTGCAATGAACCTATTGATTAGCCTTTCAGAGCTCTTTGTCCAGCGTTACCAGTTTGATTCCTAATCACTCAGTTCATTAACCCTGTTAATGTCTGTTGGGCTATTTATTGTTCACATTTGCTCTTTATTATACAAAATAAAAAGGTGATCTTTCAACTTGGTATGAGCACCTGATTTCCCGTGTAATTTCTCTTGTTTGATATTCAGTATGTGGTTTCCACTTTTGTAAAGGGTGGTAGATATTTGAGTTGACTTTCAAATATGATTGATTTGATCTTCATTACTTGTATCAATCCAACAATATGCTTCACTGGCAATCAAATACAGGCTCTGTCACTTTTTAGGATAAGAGGATACATGTCAAATGAGTCATCAAGCTCATCAAAGATTCATTATGAACTGATTATTGTTTATATGTGCTTCAATATAACGAAAGTAGCTTTCAAATGAGATTTGTTTCGGTCTATTTGTTTTATCTAAAAAGTAAGCTTAATTAATTAAAGTAATGCACTATAAGTGAAATTCACCAAACACCAAGAAAAAAAGGCATCGACAGAAAATTTAGTTCTTGATATTGATAATTGAACATCTTATATTTCAATTGACCTCCATTTAAAGGAATTTGAACCACTTAAAAGATAAAGACTAACATAGATCCATAATTTATAGGTCAATAAATGCATATGTGTTGTTTTGAGAGAAATTAGACAAATCAATGCACACACTGATGCTGATGTGTGAATAATGACACGACCTTCAGGGGAGTTCGCTTGTGAGCATATCAATATTTGAGACATTGATTTTTCAAATTTTTCGAGAAACAAAGCACACGCATGTATTGACCTATACAAATCAAAATTCACAATTTGAGCATAATTTTGATCAAAGTAAAAACAAATAAAAACATGTTAACAAGTTTGCTAACAACCGCAGTGAAAATCAGCGAACCCGCGATACCTGAACAACAAACCAAAACAAAGCGTGTGATGCGTGCATTGAAAGGTGCACACACAGTGCATTGCAGTTCAATGCATTCCACATATTTTAGTTTCTTGCTTTCAGATTGGTTCGACACTACTAAGAGTGTATGAATTACCTGCATTGAATAAATGGAAATCCTCCAGAGCACATACAGCAGCCTGTACAGCATCTAGTGCAGACCCATCTTGACCGGATGATGAACCACATAAAATATCATATCCAGCATGCACTGCTATCTTAATTCCTTCATGGTATACCTCATTGTTTGTCTTGGGTATGTTACCACATCCTCCATGGACGATGATTGTTGGAGCTGCCATTTAGTTGATGCTGATTGGATGGTCTAATTAGAGAAAATCAATTTAAAAACACTCTTTAGTTTAGTGTACGGCAAACCCTGTCAATTAAAGGTAGATGACCCGATCACATTTTCGTAACACAGAATTATTTCAAACACACAGAGATTTTCATATCATATGAAAGCTCGTATTTTTCTCATCATCATACTGAAATTTGACGGCCTAAATCGGTATAATTACGGAGAAATCGATGAAATAACGTCGAATTACCGCGAATGGTGGTAACCACCGATATAGTTTGTGTACTACTCAATGGGTACAGTTCACAGCATCTTGTGCGTCTAAAATAAGAACCATTAGAGCTATGCAACTCAAACTTTGGAACACGACTTTTTTAAGGATGACCTTTCATGTAGAATAGAAAACTTCAAGTTGAAAATCGGAACATCTACCTTTAAATGTGAACCAATAATCTATATATGTAGCAAAACTAAATGTTGTTTTTGATTTTAGGTACATGTGTACCTGGGTTATTGATATTATTAAACCTGCTTTTCTTTTCCATTGATGCCAATTTATTGAAATATGTTGTAATGCAATTTGTGGCTTTTATAAATGACATATTTAAAAAATAAAGTTACTGCAGTATTTACAATGTATTTATGAATGATCAAAATATGAATTGTTTAAAATATTGTTGGAACACAACAACAACAATAACATTTATTATTACAACAACCATTACTACAATAGCAATTACTACAACAACAATTACTATAATGACAAACAACAATGCAACAAAACAACAACAATAACACCTACAACAAAACAACAACAAAAACAAAATGTGTGTACAAGCATTGCTCGCACGGGAACATTTTATGCACAAGTACGAGTCACATCAATGCAGCGCACATGCGGCAACGTAGTTAAAACTATGTATGTGGTAGGACTTTTAACTTACTGCAGACTAAAATATGAGTAATCATTTTGTAATTTAGACTACAATTACTCATTTATGAGATACAGCAAAACAAATACATCATGGTATATTTCAGGAAATTAGTGCAAACCACTGTCCTCCATCCAATTTGCATATTTGCTTCTTGATGACATGATTGACAAGGTGCCCATCACCCATCACCTCGGTAACAGTAATTGTCATTACTTTCCCAAACCATGTTGTATTTGTATACTACAAACTACGAAGGCACTGCCGACACTACCTAGTACCAACAACATAAACAACAATAAAAACAATAACAAAAACAACATTTATTAAATCTTCTAAATATGGACAAGTTATTACAAGGTACTGCTGCTACTGTACTTGTGTGGAACAACATAAATAACATTATACATTAACATGACATGCATGACTTACCAAGTCAATGTTTTCCTGTAAGCAATACATGGCATAGCTGATAGTCCAATCATGGACTTCTGATAAGTCCATGGTCCAATGCACTGAATATTAGTTAGTATGTTGACTATTATAATGTATGGGTACTGATTAAAAGAACTACAATCTTAGAAAAAATGTGTTCAAACACCGACCCTAATTGATATGCTGTTTGTACCAATACACACACACTATTTGAGTTACATGAAAATGGAAACTTGTTTATGGTAGCCTGAATAATATTAATATTGTGAGGCCATGTGCTGATAGTGGACAAATTTTGGTTGTGGGATTCGAACACTTCATATTACACCTCGTAAGTCTTCAAACAATATTTTCTATTCTTAAATAGAAGGTGTGGTTTTGGATGTCAACAGGCAATTTGATTGGTTTATGGCTGATTTTTACAATATGCCCTATATATTATGAGACCGATAATATATAGTTTGGGGCAGGGCTTAATTCATTCGAATAACAATACCTTCAGTGGATTTAGTCCCGCATTAAGATGTTCAAGTGCACCCTACACAAAGTTGACAGCATGTTCGTTAACGCAGGGTTGGGGTGTGTGGGGGTGTGCTAAGAATATGATTATCCGAAGCAAGAAGTTGGTAAACAACTCGCTGGATTTGCCGATTTTATAAAGGGGGAATTTGTTGTTATTTGATTAAAATATATCGAACAAAAAGTGTTATTTGTATGATATAAGATAAAAATAACTAACTAACTAAATAAAAACGAGAATAAAATATAGTTTGTAGCTGTTTTGCTTTATACGTTGATCTCATAATGTATAGGCTGTACCATACTGAAAAAGGGATGTGGATTCGCGCTAAAATTGCAGTAATTTTGAATTCATGACATAATGAATCCGCAAAATTTAATTGTTTTACAGTATTTGGAGTCATGAATGTTCGCTGATTCTCTCAGTTATCTATTTCTGTGCAGTTACCTCAGAGCATTTTCCAGTTATCTTTGCAACATTTATGTGCAAGCAGTAGGGTGCAATAACTGGGATATGCTATAATGTCACTGCACAGAGGTACATGTACTGTATTATCCCTATTAAGCACCCAGGGGGTTAACTAAGTCATTTTGTTTTGTTTTGGGGGGGGGGGCGCTTATTTGTATACTGATTTACAAAGTTGTTGACCGTCAAGGTTGCAAAATTCAACAACCTTGACGTCCCAAGACTGCAAAATTCGATGTTTTGCAATTCAAGATGGTGGCCTCCACGAATGACAATAAACACGAAACGTGCGTATTTTGGATGGTTTCTGTTGCTGTTTGAAGGCATGGCACATGGTTTAAGTTCACTTTTGGATCACAAACAATATGTCAAGTATGTCTGAAGTTAAAATAACCACAATTTCCTCTTTATTTTCAAGCAATTTGTAGTCGCGAGACTTAGTGTGATGTGAGTAACTTTTAAGTAAGCTTATTTTTTGGGTGGGCGGTTAATTAGTATATATTTTTAAAGTCACCTGAGAAAAAGGGGGTGGGCGCTTACAAGGTCCTGGGTGCTTAATAGGGATAATACGGTAGATGGAGAGTTCATTGTCGAGTCAAGCTATTCAAACTATTTATATGAACATTGAACTACAATCTGAAAATGTTGGTACTATAGTTTATTCAGTTCCAAATTGGCAAAGCCTCTTCAGAAGGATGCATGTGCACATCAAAACAACAAACACACTGTGCATCGTATACCGTGTGCGTGCGGCCATAATCGCGCGAGCACTGTTTGATTACTTTTGCACGTGGAGCGATAAAAAGCAAATATTTCTCGCCAATTAGGAGCTGATCAAACTATAGGCTGAATGAATAGACGCTTGCTATAGTAGTATTTCAATAAGCGGTCATAGCGACATATTGAGGAGGTATTGAATTTAAATTTAAACGATTGATTTGAAATATATACTGATACATCAAAGAGTTTGTTATCAGTATGGAGTAGTGAACACTTTAATCTAAGGCGAAACATAAATTCTATTCTCATTATTTAAATGTATAATATGTGATCTTTTTCAGGGAATTCCTCAATCCTCGAAAAAAAAATTGAAAGTAGATTTTCTTGCAGATTTACATTTCCTACATTCCAAGTTACAGGGTGAAACAATTCTTAATTATCAGTCTACATGCTTCTAATTCTTAATTACTTCAAAATCATGGTTTTAGAGTGAAAATAAACTGTCAGAGTCTGCGCCGACAACTTATTTTTACTCTAAATTTCAATCCCACCTTTGATATGCTTTCTTCAGGGCTGACATGCTTTACACTAAGAAAACAAGATTGATGTACAAGTAAGACAATTTATCTGTGTTTGTAGAATTTGTGGTAGAAGTCATGGGACTAAATTTTTGATCTCAAATCCAGTATCGATGCGTATGAAATAACCAGTAAAATCAGTACTTGGACATCCTTCAGCAGGAAGTTGATGTCCTTTTTAAAGACGAGGCATCTTTCTACTGAAGAAAGGCAAAATGCTCAGATAGAAAATTAGCGCTCAGATCAAAAGTTTAACACTTCTAAAATATAATCTATCACGAGACAGTGACGCAACTGCATATTCTACTAATGGAAGTAAATAAATGCACGCAGTTACTTGAGGTGCTGGCATGTACACACAAGACAGAAGATACATACATGTGCGTAAATGCTGCACCTGTTAAGTTACATCACTGTCCAGAGGAAGACAAATAGAGTATTATGAGTTATTCCTTTCAACAGTCCTCTGAAAATTGGCTGCCTACTTATGGCAATCAATCCTATATTCATAGAACTTTGAATTGTTTCCTTAGTTGAGCTCTGCTTCTAAACACAACACCAAAAGTAAGTCCCCCTCTCAAAATTTCGTCATAACATCGTAAGGTAAAACATTTTAGCAATAATACTTAGTTAGAAATAATCCTATGACTATTTCCTAAATGGTGTTTGAAAATGAAAGATGTCCATGATTTCATGGCTGAATGAGCTCAAATGAAAGACAAAAACTGCCCTTCTCAAAATTCACAAAAGTTTATGAATTGCTTCTCACTAATGGAAAAACACCCGTGGTTGAGCGAATATTACTGTAATGTGTAATCCATTCATGATCATTCAGCCATGTAAATCCATTTCTTGGCTCAGATATTAGCACAGTGAGTTGTGACTTTTGAGATGGGCAGTTTTTGTCTTTCATTTGAGCCCATTCAGCCATGAAGTCATGGACATCTTTCATTTTCAAACACCACTTAGGAAACAGTCATAGGATTATTTCTAACTAAGTTTTATTGGCAAATTTTGTTACCTTACGATGTTATGACAAAATTTTGAGAGGGGGACTTACTTTTGGTGTTGTGTTTATGTTGAAATATCAGTAAAATCATTAGATGAAATATTCTTATAAAAGTAGGTGTGGTTTTGGATATCAGCAGGCAATTTGATTGGTTTTTGACTGATTTTCAGCCGATACGCACTATATACGTATTATGAGACAATAGTGGCTTAATTCATTCAAATAAAAATACTTTCAGTGTGTATGATCATCCCGTAAGCGTGCCCTACACAAAGTCGCTGGCCTATGCGTTGTGCGCATAACGCTGCATTGCCATGTGCATGTGTGCTGAAGAACACAATTAATTCAAAACAGGAATTGGTAAAAAGCTCGCTGGATTCGCCGATTTAAACATTTTATGAAGGGGGAAATTTGTTGTTGTTTGATCAAAATAAATCTAACCAAGTGCGTTATGTGATGATAAAAAATCAAAATAACCAATAAACTATTATAAGAATGAGAATAAAATGTAGTTCTTAGCTGTTTTGCTATATAGGATGGTCTTATGATTTGTGTCGTCGTATATGGTCGCCGCTCCAAATATGGTACAGCCTATACATTATAAGACCATCATATATAGCAAAACAGCTAAGAACTATATTTTATTCTCTAATTATTCAATACATCAGAAGCATACACCCAAGAAAGATTCTATGATACCTTGATAAAAGTCTCTCCCCATCCCACTGCTCATACATACAAAATTATCTACATGATCCAATCATATTATTATGTAATAAATTGTTTATTTGCTTTCCTTGCAACTCCATACTTCTATAAAATATGACATCATTACATTTGTATACATATGAATATATAAATTAGAGAATAAAGATAGATATTTTATTTTGGTTGCCATTTACAGATACGTACAAAGCGTATATAACGGAAGAAGGGGTAAAAAATACCCTAAGCGTATGTAACTTAAATGGTGATCTTGAGGTGGGCATTTTTGTTATCAATCCATGACATTTTTGCCATTTATTGCATACTAAACTCGAGGGGGGGGGGGGGTAAAAAGTTACATACGCTCTGTACGTATGTGATAATGGCAATAATTTTGGAAGACCCTAATACAGATGTATCATGTGATGGAAAACAATCTGAACTTCCTTTTTAAAAGACAAAAGTCACCTTTTGTTGTGACTGGTCACATAAAATACGCCTATAATAATTTCATATCTAAGGCCAAAAAAAAAAAGTTGACTTGCTCTTTCAGGGTCAAAGTCAGGGTCGGACGGTCTGATTATTTTTTTTGGTTGAAAATTTTTGAAAATTTACTGCACAAAAACACGTTTTAAAGATTTTGTTGTTGATTTTTTTTTTTTTTTTTTTTTTTAAAATTTTAAACAAGCAGATACCACTCAAAAACACGTTTTCATCTTTCTTTATTGTTATGTGCTTCTTTCAATTTTTTTTTTTTTTTTCAATTTTCTTTTTCTTTTTTTTTTTGAAAAAAAAAATAATAAAAAAAATAGCGACCCTAGATTTCCGAAAATTCAGGTCGGTCGGAAAGGGCAAGTCAACTCTTTTTTTGTTGTTGGTCTAATGACCCTGATTAACAACCATCATGACTATACAGTCTGAGGTCAACTACAAGTTTCAGGCTCTTTTCCTATAAACTTTTCCCCCGGATTGATTCCATAATTGACTGTTCCATTTTTTGCAGACGCCCATACCATCCTATTGGTGGTAAAATGATACCCAATATCACCATGGTTACTAATAACAACAGCACCTCCAGCTCCTGATAATCTTTGTGTCATATATGCTAATGATTTTTCAGCTGCTTCTTGGCTGGTCATTCCTGGAAGGATATCATCAAAAAAAGGGGAAATGGTTTAATGATGTTTGCCTTTTCCTTAAAGGTGTGCAATCTAATACTTCCGTCATTTAAATCAATGTTATGATGAGAGAAGGCATACATATATTTCTAATATAAAACACACAATTCTAATTTCACCCGATTCCCTTTTTTTTTAAATTTCATTTGAAATACATATCTCGGAAATTGCTTCAAGTATACATGTAACATTTCAAAAAGAATAAATAAATAAATGCACAATCTAAATCTTAAGTTTTTCCAATGGTATGGCTATTATAGTTATGGTCATACTAAATGTAACCTGTAACACCTTTTAAATATGAACCAACATTCATTTAGGAAATGATAGACCTACAAATGTGTATGTTTCTTCATATTTCTATTATTTGACGAATGGTGCCAGTATATGCCACAGTGAATAGAACACAATGAAGGTTCAAGTCTTAAAATGTACATAAACAAAAGTACTGTCCATCAATTGATTACCAAAAAAAAGGTAAATTGGTCACCAACACCATGGTTTACCATAATTGGCCGTGAAAAAAATAATTGTAGCAGGGATCTGAACTGCCACTTTCAAGCAACATGGGGCGGACACTGACAGATGGCGCTTAGTTGGAATGTCAGTGACTTTTATCATCTGCTAGTACACCTGTATTTACTTTACTTGAATAGTCCAGTATTTACGTATACTGATAAGTAATATACTTCGCTAATGTGTCCCATTATCATGAGTGAACTGCACATCAATTGTTAATATTTGAAATTAATTATATGTTTGTTTTCTCTCTATGTATAGATGATGTCACCTGTAATGTCACAGCAGACAAGCAAACAAAAGCTTGCCTGCCAGTATGCAAATTGCCTGCTAAACAAAAGCTTGCCTGTCGCTATGCGTTCGCAATCGAAGGGGTGTCCATTATAAACCACACACTAAACCAAACCAGTCATCTTTTACGGGATCTGTAACAAAGGCAGTTATGCAACAGTCAATGCATGTTCCCACATGCATGGAATTGAACCGGGCACTTAACATTGTTGATCAACAAGAGGTGACATGGTCTATAGAGTGAGGATTATGTGTCATGTATTCTCTTACCTTTCTGCATATTATAAATGATGTCCCTTGCAAGTGTAACCTTCATTATTGACTCGTCGTGACCAGTGGTCGATACAGCGCCTACACTATTATCACAATATGCCCCGGAACCTGTATATAGGTTTCATGTATACTATCTTTCTTACCTTTCTGCATATTATAAATGATGTCCCTTGCAAGTGTAACCTTCATTATTGACTCGCCGTGACCAGTGGTCGATACAGCGCCTACACTATAATCACAATATGCCCCGGAACCTGTATATAGGTTTCATGTATACTATCTTTCTTACCTTTCTGCATATTATAAATGATGTCCCTTGCAAGTGTAACCTTCATTATTGACTCGCCGTGACCAGTGGTTGATACAGCACCTACACTATTATCACAATATGCTCCAGAACCTGTATAAAGAAGAGTTTGATTTCAATGTTTTAACATCAGAAAGCAAGATTTGAATGGTGTTTTGAATTTTTTTTAACAATATCCTATTAGTTCTTAAATTCAATATTTACAAAAGCAGGATAAAAGAAGAAAAACCTTGTTTTACCTATGGAAAGAAAGAGGTGATAAATTTGTATGTCAACGAAAAAACTATTTATAATGCAGACCTGAAAAATAAAGCTTTCAATATCCGGTGGCATAAATGGACATCACTTTTTGAGAAATAAGATAATTATGTTGTCAAAGTTATTGCATGTATGTTTATAAGAATGAGGAACAATACACTGTCTCTGTATACATTTACCTGTTTATATACAAAATACGTTCAATCTAAATAATATTTGTTCATATATTGGTAAATATAATTTGTATCACCACATGTATATTTGAATTGTTTTTATGATGTATGTTTTCTTTTCAGCGAAAGAAATGATAATAAAAAACTATAAATGAGAAAAAAAAGATTTGAATGGTGTGTATTGGCACCAGGTTTCTATCTCAACATTCTTCCTGAACCTAGTACACTGTGGTCTGTATTTACTATCATCTTTAGGCCCAAATAAAAAAACAAGTTTGTCTTAGAAGAAACCTGACAAAAGGCTATGCCAAAACACAATTATTTTTTCATTAGTAAAAAATGCTATGCAAAATGCGATGTCTTCTATTTTTTAAACATATGGAGCAAGAAATTGAAGCTGATATGGTACTTCACAATGTGAAATTAAAATTTGAAGAAGCATAGTTCAATAAATCACTGGAGTCTTGTTTTTCTTGAGTTTAAATACAGTTTTAATATTGGAAACAAATTTCCATACAGTCACAACTTGGCTCACACCATCATTTTCAAAAGTTCAAGAAATAAATGGAGAAAAAAAAGTGATGCGATAAAAAGCAAATTTTAAAAGCTACACACGCAGTCTTCTGAGACAAACTTGTTTTTTTTTGTTGGCCTTATTGAATTTTTGAAATAGAATTTAAAGGTAAGATAAGAACACAAAACAAAACATCCAGTGCTTATTTCAACCACCAGATAAAGTGCAATAACAATAATACATACAATATTTTTAAAAAGGCACTTCAATATAATATAGATTTATGAAGAAGTGATGTAGTTGTGTCAGTGTGGTCCATTTCATTGTGACAAAAACCTAATAATTAACAGCACTCTTCAAAAAACGGAAATAGTGCACTAAACCCTGACCCTGGTGTTGTTTATACCATCACGCACAAGAAATAGCAAATTTCAGTATCAATTAAATATTATTGTGTTGTTTGTGTTGTTTGTATACTTAGAATTCTTCATTGCTCTATATCTGAGTTCACTATAGTAAATCAAGTCAGGTATGGCATCCTTTGAGGCAATATTCCAAAATTGCGATTTTCCTATTTTGAAACAGGGTATTTATTATATGTTATGGTCAAATTAGTGTAGTGTGAATTTTTACAGACCTCACTGTTTGAAATCTGTTTATCTGAGATGGCCGGTTGGCTCAGTGGTAAAAGTGTCCGTTATACTGTTCGGAAGGTCACAGGTTCAAGTCTCGCACCGGCTCCTGTTCTTGCTTGTTTAAGTTGGGATTAGGGATCAATGTTTGTTTAGGTTGTAGAACTTGTCATATTTCTGCTGCATCACTGTTATAAATGAAATTAAGACATTGAGCACCCATCTAAGTTAATGTTGGGTTAAACCGCATCTGTATTTCCCTATACCTAAACACACTCATTTTGCATGGTCACACCATTAAGACATCTGCCTTCTTTAGGCTTACCTATAATAGGACTATCCCCAACTCTTCCAACCATCTTTGCAGTGATACCCCCTGTAGACGTTGCACATGCTTACCTATAATAGGACTATCCCCAACTCTTCCAACCATCTTTGCAGTGATACCCCCTGTAGACGTTGCACATGCTTACCTATAATAGGACTATCCCCAACTCTTCCAACCATCTTTGCAGTGATACCCCCTGTAGACGTTGCACATGCTTACCTATAATAGGACTATCCCCAACTCTTCCAACCATCTTTGCAGTGATACCCCCTGTAGACGTTGCACATGCTTACCTATAATAGGACTATCCCCAACTCTTCCAACCATCTTTGCAGTGATACCCCCTGTAGAGGCTTACCTATAATAGGACTATCCCCAACTCTTCCAACCATCTTTGCAGTGATACCCCCTGTAGACGTTGCACATGCTTACCTATAATAGGACTATCCCCAACTCTTCCAACCATCTTTGCAGTGATACCCCCTGTAGACGTTGCACATGCTTACCTATAATAGGACTATCCCCAACTCTTCCAACCATCTTTGCAGTGATACCCCCTGTAGACGTTGCACATGCTTACCTATAATAGGACTATCCCCAACTCTTCCAACCATCTTTGCAGTGATACCCCCTGTAGACGTTGCACATGCTTACCTATAATAGGACTATCCCCAACTCTTCCAACCATCTTTGCAGTGATACCCCCTGTAGACGTTGCACAGGCTACATTACCATGTCTGTCCACTGCTACAGCTCCTACTGTGTCATGACCTCCAGCACTTGTTGTTTTCCTGAAATATAAAACAAGATTGAATTACCTGGCAGGTCTAAGCAATAAGTGTGGCTCGATCTTATGTCAGACCTTGGTCTGCACAGGCCTGGTCTAAATGCAAATTCCCTGGCAAATTAGCAACAAACAGTTTCCCTCAAAACAGAAATTCTACCAATATTTATGTATATGGGATTGTCCATGAAACTCAGAGTAGCGATAATATTCCGGAAGGTCTATACCTCTGAATTTTTATACGCTCTACCGTTTACGGTATTGAGCACTCTATTCAAATGTCGTAGTCTAACCAGAAATGGTTGTCAATAATAATTTTTTTTTATTTTTTAAATAAAACAATTCCTGGCACAGAGCTTCATGAATTCCCTATTTCTGGCAGACCTATTTATGCATATGGTGCCCTGACAACCTCCTTCTTTTTCATTCTCTCTTTAGTTCGTAAGATACCGTGTCAGAGCCTTACTTTCTGAAGATGTTGTACATCATGATGCTCTTAAAACCTTGTAAGAGGAAGGGGGAGGAAAAGATCTTTCATGCATGCAAAATACAACCAAAGCACAAATACTATAAACGTACAGTGTTACACATAGGCTGGCTCTACATAGGAATTATACAGGGATGAAAAAGAACCTTTTTAAAGGAAATTCTTTGGATTTATACATACATAATTCACTTTTTGAGAAAACCTAATCCAAATACACTGTCATGACTTAAGTGGTGAGCTAGTCTTCTCTGTATGCGGCAATAGATGCATTTATTCACTATCATCAGCAAAAAGAATCATGACATTTCATGGTACCGTTTACCAGATATGACCATTTTGGTAAAGTTACTGCATTTTGAAACCGAACACAATATTGAACATTTTACCCAATACAAAGTGGATTCATGTATGGTATACAATAACTAAGTAACTAACAAAGACAAATCAAACATTTTCATTTATTTTTCCAAAAATTAATGTCATTATTACACGAATTTAGCAACAACAACAACAAATTTGCCTTTGTGATAGTCGGACTCAGCTCGGACTGGAGTGTGGACCGTTTTCAATAGATATAGATCTTATCGGAGCAAATATCGCAAATCCAGTTCAGTTTATAAAATGTTGACTTTTGCACAAATGAGCACAAAATATGTTTACCAAAACCAATTTCAACCAACTAAAATTCTACAGAAAGCTTATTAGATTAATTCTGCCTCAATAACAAATCTGTGAACAGATTTTAAGATATAAAATCCCAAAGTTGAGTACACTTTTGTTTGACTCACCCTGTATAGTGAAAAATAGAGACATGCTGATTGTGCTTCCTTGTAAAGGGTTCAACAAAAGAAAGTATACCACTTTGTTTATGTCATTTAGAGTAACAGTCAATTTTTTTTTGACCAAACAGGCAAGATAGGCATTTAGATGAATCTTTTAACAACAAAGATAAACCATGATTAGCACCATTTAAAGAAAAAATGCACATTTTCAAAAGTCTCATTTCCAATACACACCACGAGAAAAAAGGACCACTTGTTAACACACACAATGTTGTAACGCATTTGTACTGTGCGATCGATAGCCCCGTCAATCCTGGCTATACACACACACAGAGAGACCCAATCTAGCCTGTTTGGTCAAAAAAAATTGAATGTTACTCAAAATGACATAAACAAAGTGGTATACTTTCTTTTGTTGTACCCTTTATTTATACATGTGACATGGCTTGTACAAATGTTCTGCATGCACATTGCACATTGGCGGCACCAGCATCAATTGGTTTTGGATAACAGGGGGTTAGTGAATCAATTTCGGGGCAGCACATTGAGGTGGGACAAGATGCGCACCAAAATGTGGCTTTTAATGTCAAATTTGCCTGAATTTGCTTAGTTTAATTTAGTCTGAAATTGGACATTTCAGACCAATTTTAAGCTAATTTTAGGTAATTTTGAACTTAAAAGTTTTAATTGTTTGGGGACAAAATAGGGTGGAGCTTGAGCTGACTGGGGAAGGATTGTGACTGAAGGGGGTCATGGATCGTGATGAATACGCTCTGAATTCATTGCACAGATGACAGTAAATGGAATATAACATTCCTGAGGAATATCTTAAGCACCTACCTATTGCTGAATAAATCTGTTACTGTTTGATGATACTTGTGATAATGCTCCCAATCTTTCACTGCATCTGCTGTTACTAGGTCCTTGGTAGTCACTTGTGCGAATCCCATCTTACTTGCGAATTGGTTTGTTCCTTCACCTGCTAACATCACATGATCTGTCTGGAAGGAAGCAATTTTTACATGAAGATGAAAGAGATAGGTAAATTAATGTACCCCTATGTTTATTGTCATGGTATTAGGATTTCTATCTTTTAGAGGGACAATTTGGGTTATACCAATATTTGTGCGTGTTTCTTTAAGACTATCTGGATTAAATGTTATTTTTCACATTTGATACAATATAGAATGTATGAGATTTCAAGACCTATATATGGCCTTATCAAAGATCACAACTCAGACTCTACTATGTTTCATTCCCACCTGTATGGCTGTGTGATATCTGGTTATTAACTTTTCATTGACCTTAAAATGACTATTCGAGCCAAACCTATTTCATTAGAAGTACAAACATGACGTCAGAGGGTATTCCAGGGAGCACGGCTTATGTGTCCAGCACATGATTCTAATGCACGGATGTATGTAATCACACAATCAAAGACGAACCCCATCACTGTGTGTAAATACATCTTTCACTGGAATATGAACTAATAGTGATATCATGTTTGTTCTTCAAAAGGGATGATGTATAGGATTATTTATGTAATGGTTGACTTCCCTCACCTTATCCATGACCATCCTAGCTAGATCTATAGGATGCCTTATGACTTCCCTCACCTTATCCATGACCATCCTAGCTAGATCTATAGGATGCCTTATGACTTCCCTCACCTTATCCATGACCATCCTAGCTAGATCTATAGGATGCCTTATGACTTCCCTCACCTTATCCATGACCATCCTAGCTAGATCTATAGGATGCCTTATTACTTCCCTCACCTTATCCATGACCATCCTAGCTAGATCTATAGGATGCCTTATTACTTCCCTCACCTTATCCATGACCATCCTAGCTAGATCTATAGGATGCCTTATGACTTCCCTCACCTTATCCATGACCATCCTAGCTAGATCTATAGGATGCCTTATGACTTCCCTCACCTTATCCATGACCATTCTAGCTAGATCTATAGGATGCCTTACGACTTCCCTCACCTTATCCATGACCATCCTAGCTAGATCTATAGGATGCCTTATGACTTCCCTCACCTTATCCATGACCATCCTAGCTAGATCTATAGGATGCCTTATGACTTCCCTCACCTTCTCCATGACCATCCTAGCTAGATCTATAGGATGCCTTATGACTTCCCTCACCTTATCCATGACCATCCTAGCTAGATCTATAGGATGCCTTATTACTTCCCTCACCTTATCCATGACCATCCTAGCTAGATCTATAGGATGCCTTATGACTTCCCTCACCTTATCCATGACCATCCTAGCTAGATCTATATGATGCCTTATGACTTCCCTCACCTTATCCATGACCATCCTAGCTAGATCTATAGGATGCCTTATGACTTCTCTCACCTTATCCATGACCATCCTAGCTAGATCTATAGGATGCCTTATGACTTCCCTCACCTTATCCATGACCATCCTAGCTATATCTATAGGATGCCTTATTACTTCCCTCACCTTATCCATGACCATCCTAGCTAGATCTATAGGATGCCTTATGACTTCCCTCACCTTATCCATGACCATCCTAGCTAGATCTATAGGATGCCTTATGACTTCCCTCACCTTATCCATGACCATTCTAGCTAGATCTATAGGATGCCTTATGACTTCCCTCACCTTATCCATGACCATCCTCGCTAGATCTATAGGATGCCTTATGACTTCCCTCACCTTATCCATGACCATTCTAGCTAGATCTATAGGATGCCTTATGACTTCCCTCACCTTATCCATGACCATCCTAGCTAGATCTACAGGATGCCTTATGACTTTCCTCACCATATCCATGACCATCCTAGCTAGATCTACAGGATGCCTTATGACTTCCCTCACCTTATCCATGACCATCCTAGCTAGATCTATAGGATGCCTTATGACTTCCCTCACCTTATCCATGACCATCCTAGCTAGATCTACAGGATGCCTTATGACTTCCCTCACCTTATCCATGACCATCCTAGCTAGATCTATAGGATGCCTTATGACTTCCCTCACCTTATCCATGACCATCCTAGCTAGATCTATAGGATGCCTTATGACTTCCCTCACCTTATCCATGACCATCCTAGCTAGATCTATAGGATGCCTTATGACTTCCCTCACCTTATCCATGGCCATCCTAGCTAGATCTATAGGATGCCTTATGACTTCCCTCACCTTATTCATGACCATCCTAGCTAGATCTATAGGATGCCTTATGACTTCCCTCACCTTATCCATGACCATCCTAGCTAGATCTATAGGATGCCTTATGACTTCCCTCACCTTATCCATGACCATCCTAGCTAGATCTATAGGATGCCTTATGACTTCCCTCACCTTATCCATGACCATCCTAGCTAGATCTATAGGATGCCTTATGACTTCCCTCACCTTATCCATGACCATCCTAGCTAGATCTATAGGATGCCTTATGACTTCCCTCACCTTATTCATGACCATCCTAGCTAGATCTATAGGATGCCTTATGACTTCCCTCACCTTATCCATGACCATCCTAGCTAGATCTATAGGATGCCTTATGACTTCCCTCACCTTATTCATGACCATCCTAGCTAGATCTATAGGATGCCTTATGACTTCCCTCACCTTATCCATGACCATCCTAGCTAGATCTATAGGATGCCTTATGACTTCCCTCACCTTATCCATGACCATCCTAGCTAGATCTATAGGATGCCTTATGACTTCCCTCACCTTATCCATGACCATCCTAGCTAGATCTATAGGATGCCTTATGACTTCCCTCACCTTATCCATGACCATTCTAGCTAGATCTATAGGATGCCTTATGACTTCCCTCACCTTATCCATGACCATCCTAGCTAGATCTATAGGATGCCTTATGACTTCCCTCACCTTATCCATGACCATCCTAGCTAGATCTATAGGATGCCTTATGACTTCCCTCACCTTATTCATGACCATCCTAGCTAGATCTATAGGATGCCTTATGACTTCCCTCACCTTATCCATGACCATCCTAGCTAGATCTATAGGATGCCTTATGACTTCCCTCACCTTATCCATGACCATCCTAGCTAGATCTATAGGATGCCTTATGACTTCCCTCACCTTATCCATGACCATCCTAGCTAGATCTATAGGATGCCTTATGACTTCCCTCACCTTATCCATGACCATTCTAGCTAGATCTATAGGATGCCTTATGACTTCCCTCACCTTATCCATGACCATCCTAGCTAGATCTATAGGATGCCTTATGACTTCCCTCACCTTATCCATGACCATCCTAGCTAGATCTATAGGATGCCTTATGACTTCCCTCACCTTATTCATGACCATCCTAGCTAGATCTATAGGATGCCTTATGACTTCCCTCACCTTATCCATGACCATCCTAGCTAGATCTATAGGATGCCTTATGACTTCCCTCAGTACCTCACCTTATCCATGACCATCCTAGCTAGATCTATAGGATGCCTTATGACTTCCCTCACCTTATCCATGACCATCCTAGCTAGATCTATAGGATGCCTTATTACTTCCCTCACCTTATCCATGACCATTCTAGCTAGATCTATAGGATGCCTTATGTTCTTTACACCTGCCACTGCACCAGCCTTGAGGTGTTGTCCTTCCATTATAATAGCATCCATTTCTACTTCACCTGCAAGATTCAGGACAGAACCGGTGCCTGTTGGGTACAAAGCATGAGTTATTGCTTTTGAATGAACTCTATGAATGAATTATCTTAACAAAGACCTAAAAAATGCACAGTCTCGAACCCGGTCCCTTTTCACTATCGCAGCGAAGAATTCCCCACTAGACCACAGAGGCTGTGTTTGTATAGATACCAGATAAACAAGTACTAATGTATACAAAGTCAAACACAGCCTCTGTGGTCTATGGGAAATACATAATTGAATATACAGAAAACCTTTTCCCTTGTCAGATAAAAATGCAAAAATGTGTGATGACTGAAAAATGCTTGCTGCTACAATCATTAAATCTATAAAAGATTTTTTGTTTTCCCTCGACTTTTCTCTCTCGCATTTCAAAATAATGTCATGATCTGTCATCTTATTTCACTCACCTGCATCAAATACAGGATCATCTTCAAGTACTCTCACTGCTGCTTGTACTGCATCTAATGCTGATCCATCTTCATTGGTTAGAACTTGATACCCAGCAATGGCAGCATTCTGTACACCGTTACAACTAGCTTCTACAAGAGAATCCGGTATAGCCCACGCTCCTCCATGAATCACTATTGTAGGTGTTATATTGATATCATTGTTGGAACTCATGTTGGGTGGATGGAATCATAGAATTAGGGTGCTTGTAGCCACAGGTTCTTGGAATCAAATGAATAATTTATTAGTTAGTCATTAGTACAAAAACTCATCTGCGATGGAAGTATGTTATTTGAATTTAAACATTTTGATCTTGATATTTGAAAGTAGTTACCTGGAAAATTGAGCTGTTGCTACAACTTTCATCAGTAGACTTAAGATTCAAAATGATGGTCATGACCTTCAGAAATGTTACATCAAAATTGGCTTATGGTCCCCACTCCATCCCCACCTTTGTTGAGAGATGGACGACCGGCTCTGATGTAGATGGCCTCCTTGACATCTCTCTCTACATTAGTGAGGCTTCTTATCCACAATCTTAATTGAGTTCAATGTTCTGCTGACACAATATGAATGTAACATGATGCCTCCTTAGATGATGTAGAACTAGATTGTCTGTGTCAAAGAAACCTGGTATTTAATGAGCATTTACTTGTAGTTTCTCGGATAAGAGGTTCAAAGCCAGTGGCACATTTACTGGGTTAGCATTCAGGGGGTTAGGGTTAATAGAAAAAAGAAGAAAAAAAAGGTACCATAACCCTAACCCCGGTTTAGGGTTTTTGACCGGGATCACAATTTTCGATGAAAAAACACCAACTAAATATCCGGGAACGATCCGGGGACCCTCCGTTCTCAAGCCCCATGTCCCACCTTCTAAGCCACGGCCCTCAGCTACTCGTTCGTGCAGTATACTGCGCTCACTATATAGGCTCGGTTGACTACGTCATCGAAAACCGACAGCGCATGCGCTTGGAGAGGGACTTAGGATTGTCATTTTTTTAGCATTACATACATACATACATACAGAAAGCATTAATTGCGCCATTTCCAAAAAGGCTCAGAGCGCTTACAAGATAAAACCTTAAAATTACAACTTAAACTACAAAATGTGAGTGTAACATGAGCATAGTACGTACAATATATTATAGCAATTACAAAATAGATTAGAAACAAAATATAAACAGAAAAACTGTTTAAGGGAACAAATGAGTTTTAAGAGCTTTTTTGAACACACTTGTAGATGATGATTGTCTAATACAGATAGGTAGCTTATTCCACTCTTTTGACGCACAAACTGTGAAAGTTCTATCACCAGCTAGAACTCTAGTGATAGGGTATTGAAGACGTAGATAGTCATTAGAAGATCGGAGTGGTCTCTTTGGAACATATAATGATAAACAATTTGACAAGTAGATTGGTCCTTGGTTATGAAGACATTTATAAACACACAGAAGTAATTTAAAGATGATCCTTTGGCGTATTGGAAGCCAATGCAGTGATTTTAAAAGTGGTCCAGGCGAATGTTTTCGGTCGACTTCAAATACAAGACGTGCAGCCCAGTTTTGCAAACGTTGCAGGCGAATGATGTAAGTAGATGGTAGCGAAGAGAGAAGGCCATTACAATAATCGAGACGTGAGAGTATCAATGAACGTACAGCATGTTGACATGTAGGTTGATCAATATATTTCCTGATTCTGCCGATATTTCGTAAATGGAAAGTAACCGTTTTGCTGACATTTGTGATATGTGATGACATGGTCATTTGTGAATCAAAGAAGGCGCCTAAATTCCTTACGGTCTTCACAGGTTGAATGTTTTCATTTCCAATAGTAAGAGTTATATCAGATGGCAGATGGTGTTTGCGATTGTATGTAGATGCGGCAATAAAGAACTCTGTTTTGCTATCATTTATCTTTAATTTGTTTGCAGTCATCCAGTTCTTAATATCAAATATACACTTTTGGAGTCGAGTTATTGCACTGTTAAGGTCACCCGGCACTTTGGGATCAAATGATATGTATAACTGCGTATCATCGGCATACTTATGATGAGACACATTATGATGATTTGCAATGTCACCAACTGGAAGGGTATAAACAGAATATCCAACAGGTCCGACTACAGAGCCTTGTGGCAGACCAAACTGCGAGATGATTGGATCTGAAAGTTCACCAGCTATATCCACTTGGGTAGACCAATCATTTAGATAGGAACGAAACCAATTTAATGCAGTTCCTTTGACACAAATCCGTTCAGAAAGACGTGAAATTAAAATGTCGTGGTCAATCGTGTCAAATGCAGCTGATAAGTCTAATAACACAAGAAGAACAGCTCTATTAGCATCTAGTGAAAACATGATGTCATTTTTCACTTTTAGAAGTGCTGATTCAGTACTGTGTAGTGCTCTGTATGCAGATTGGTAAGGGTCTGCAAGATTGTTCAAATCCATATGTTCTGTGAGACGTGAACATGCGATCTTTTCAATTAATTTACCAACAAAAGTTATATTGGCAACAGGTCTGTAGTTTTCAGCGTATTTTGATCAAGAGTTGGCTTTTTCAGTAGAGGCCTTATAATTGCAGAATGAGCTCCTTTGGGAAAGACTCCGGTAGAAAGAGAGACATTTACAATATCAGCAAGCACAGGAAGAAGTTGAGGCAGGTTGTCTTTGAGGTACCATGTTGATATAGGATCCAACCGACTGGTTTTACTTGGTGATGAGTTGATGATTTTCAAAAGTTCAATTTCATTAGTTGGTCTGAACACTTCAAGAGGAGGAAAAATTCCATGGGAAGAGTCACAAAAGTGATCAGGAATACTAACATTTTCATTGTCAAGTTCCTTTCTGATGTTCACAATCTTATTGACAAAGAATGAAGAGAATTGATTGGCGAGATCTATTGCAGAATCGTAGTATGGTAGATGTTGAACATTTTTGTTGAGAAGTGAGTTAATAGTGCGGTAGACATCTTTAGTTGAACAAGAAGATAGTTTATCCTTGAAGAATGCTTGTTTTGCAGACATGGTGAGATCATTTACATTACGTTTTGCATTTAAATAAAATTCACGATCAAGTTCGGACTTGGACTTTCTCCACTTTCGTTCTGCTTGACGGCGTTCACGACGTGCGGTGTGAATTGAATCATTGTAGTACGGCATTCGATTTTTTACAAGGCGTGTACGAGTCGTTGAAGGAGCATATGTGTCCAGTAAACATTTGATTTCAGAATCATACCACTTAAACATGGCATTACTATCTTGACGAATGTGAGATGGTTGGTTTGAAATAACTTCACCTAGAGATTTTACAAATTTGTCTTTGTCGATATCACAATACTTGCGCAGAGTAGAAGTAATTTCCATAGGTTTTGGTTTTGGTAAGTCTAATGTGAAACAAATAACATGGTGATCAGACATTAGCTTATCTTCTGTATGGCAGTCCTTGAGTAATGTTTCATCGGTGCGTGTGAACACTAAATCTAACGTATGTCCATCTTTATGTGTAGGCCCATTTACATGTTGAACAAAACCAGCACAATTGGTTGCACTTGAGAAGCGAACAACATCGTATTTGGCGGGATTATCCCAGTGAACATTAAAATCACCAAGTAAAATTAATTTACCTGGTAGTAGAGACATTTCTGTGGCAAATTGTTCAAATTCAGTAAGAAACAGGGAGTTGGTCAACCCATTTTCTGTAGATGGAGGCGGTCTATATACAATGGCAAAATTTACAGAATGAGAATTGTTGGTAACATGAGCAAATTCGAAAGTATTATAAACAGAAACAGTTCGTTTGATCATCATTTTCATAGGAGTCGGGGGGGGGGGTAGGGTTAAGACACTAACGGAGGGACGAATTTCTCAATTTTTTTAACCTAATCTTATTTTTTTTGAAATTTTGACCAAAAAAACTGAGAATTTTAGCACTCGCAAAATTTAAAAAAACAACTACTTGACTAACTTGAGTCCCCCTTAAACCATCTCTTGGAAGAATACCTTCTAAAAATCAATTAATATCTTCATCAACTTGCTTCTGTAGGCCATGGATTAGTTCATATTTGACCAACATGTTCCATCGTTAGTCAACACTCAGCTCATACACTAAAGAGGACCACATTCAGAAGAATAAACTAAAAAAAATATTATTAATGAAACACCTTTCTATGAATGTATTTTTGTTCCTAACTTCTTCTCAAGCAATCAATCAACAGCTTCTATTGGGATTTGACAAGCTGGGTTGGTTTGTAATCACGTTTCTTTTTAGGCCTGACCGTCGCATTCCTCTAATGTATAGGCTTGACATGATACAGCAATTGAACTCACCAAGGACACATACTTTACTAGAACGATTCTTTAAATAGCTTTCAAACCAAACCTGAGCTTATGTATTTATGTATTTGTTGAGACTACACGAACCATTGACTACACTGTGCTGCTAAGTGGGCATATTTGCCAGTATTTACAGTTAATCCAAAAGTAGCGCTTCCACACAAAAAATGGCATATTCTACCCGTCATATATCAATTATTTAACTCAATACCTAAATATTTCGTGTCGCTTCAAAAAAATTCTTGGTTGCGTTTTGCCAGAAAAATGATGAAATTTCAGTCATTTTGTGGAAAGTGGACATTTTGCCAGTATTTGCAGTTAATCCAAAAGTAGCGCTTCCACACACAAAATGGCATCTTCTATCCTTCATATATCGATAGCTGAACTAAAGCTAAACCAAAATATTTTGCATCGCTTCAAAACAATTCATGGTTAGGCCAAGTAAAACAAAACAACAATTGATCGTCCCCGCCCGCATCCATTTTTCGTGCCGCATCCATTTTTTTACTATTTACTATTTTTTATTTTTTTATTTTTATAGTAAAACTTTTTAGGTTTTTTTTTAAGTTGCTCCAGTAAAACTTTATTAAAACTGTATCTGTACATTAAATAAATGCATGTAAAGAGGCTCAGACTGTAAAATCTTTACTTCAAAAAGCCGGCGGCCATCTTGGAAAAAAAATAGTAAATAGTAAATAACAAACCCCTCCTGCATCCTTTTTTTGAAAAGTCCGGACGATCAACTGTTGTTTTGTTTTACTTGGCCTTACGTTTTACTAGAAAAAAGATGTAATTTCAGTCAGTTTTGGCAAAAACTATTTTTGAAATTTCATTTTCAAGCTTTCATTGAAAGTGCACTATTACATTAATACAAACAGGGAATCCTCTACGCTTATTGTGTAGGCTACTTATTGATGTACACACACCAATCCCCTCCCCCACCACCCCCCCAAACCCCTCCCACATACACAAACCCACTCAACTCCAACCACAAACCTACTCCACCTTCCCACAATGCCCCCTCCACATCCATCTAAACCACCCCTCCCCACCCCACCCACCACAACCCCTTTACCATCACAATCCCCACCACAAACTCCCTCCCCTTCACATCCCCACCACAAACCCCATCCCCACCATAAACCCCCTCCCCTTCCAATCACAAACCCCCTCACCTCCATCCCCACAACAACCCCCTCCCTTTCCCATCCCCACCACAAACCCTTCCCCTCCCCCGCCACAAAAACCCCTCCCCCGCCACAAAACCCCTCTCCCACCACAAACACCCTACCCACCCCACGGCCTACCCTCCCCACCTACATGTAAGTCCCCATCCCATGCATCCACGCCACCACAACCACCTCCCCATCACAATCCCCCACCCTAAACCCCCTCCCCTTCCCAACCGCACCACAAACCCCTCCCCCACCACAAAACACCTCCCCCGCCACAAAACCCCTCCCCCACCATAAACACCCTACCCACCTCACCACTTATAAAACTCGCCCATTGCTTGTGGGTTGGATTTCGATCGCGACAGGAGCATGCGCAGATGCGATTTTTGTGTAAGTGGTCTGTGATTTTGTCAATATTAGATTTTTACTGTGATTTGTCGATCTGCATTAAATGCAAAATGAAACAACGCCCCCGGGTGGACTCGAACCACCAACCTTTCGGTTAACAGCCGAACGCGCTAACCAATTGCGCCACGGAGGCGGTTATTTGCTAGGCTGTTTTGGTTTGTCATGTTCATCCCCGCTACATGCCCGTACACTCCCTTGCATAGCCGGGCATCGTTTTTTCTCAAATGTTGCCTGAATATTGTTGTTGCTGTGTACTTAAATACATGTGCTGTCTGTTGAATTTGGAACCAACGTTTAATTTGAACTGTCTATTTTCAATAAAAAAATACTCCAATTCGGGAAAAAATTCACAAAAGTACACAGACAACCAAAAAGCACATTTTACTCGACCTAGAATTTCAAACTTAAAAATTTGGCGTTCCGAAAATATCGGAAGAAGATTTTTGAAAATTCTGTTACTCTCGACTGGCTTGACCAATTTTGATCCGGTAAAAGTATGTTGATATATCAATTCGCGCCAATACAGAAAAACTGACACGAGGGCAATCAGTGGCTAGCAAAATCTTCTGCGCAGCCGTTCAATGTACGAAGTCAATTTACCAGTGAATCGATTTGGCATTTTCCGCTAACAATTGGGAAAACCCTGATGATGCGAGTGACGTCATTTAATGAGCGGCGCCCTTCACGAATTAGCTCATTAGCATAATTTATGTCCGTGAAATGTATCACGCAGTTTGATAAGTGCTCACCCCTAGGCCAACCCTTCTCACCCCATGCATCCATCCCCCACCACAAACCCTCTCCCCAGGGCCAACCCATTCCCATTCGCCACCACAAACCCCTGTCCTCCACCACAACCCCTCCCCACCACTAACCCCCTCCCCACCACTAACCCCCTCCCCACCACTAACCCCCTCCCCACCACTAACCCCCTCCCCGCCACTAACCCCCTCCCCAACCACAAATGCCCTCCCCATCACTAACCCCCTCCCAACCACAAATACCATCCCCCATCACTAACCCCCTTCCCAATCACAAACACCCTCCTATACCCCACCTCACACCACAACCCCCTATTACAAAAATCACATGGTATCGATTATCGTTGCACCGCTCTTCACTACAAAAACTTTTTTACAATTTAGACAAAACTTTTGCTTGATGCTGAATGGATGTTTCTGACACACCCCTTGTATTTCATTGGCCACAAGTACTCATTATATTAAGGCTAGTGGATCCACCCAGATATAGTGCTGGGAGATATCAAGCCTCTCAGTCTCAAACCCAAAATAACAAAATGTTCTTCATCTCTTCAACAAGCATCATAATTTGCATAATTCAAACAGGAAATCAAACATAAACCTTACTAACCTTACCTCAACAGATGTTTACTCCATTGGAACAATTATTTTTGGTTTCAAACACGAAAAATAGTGAATTTATTACACATTTTGTCTTGGTGGCCAAATATGGCTCCCAAATTAGTGGGCAAATTTGTCCACCTGCACGGAAGGCAGTAAGTAAGGCACGTCATCAGACATAGGGCACATAGTAGCTACAAAAACAAGCATTGACTTCCTACGTCGTATTTGTTTCATAACAAAAAATAAATTTTCTGGTAGTTAAATTTAAGTTATCCTTACTTATAGAACTATACTTACGGATTATTTTGATACCATCGATGTAATTCTACGCTCACGAATTCTGGAGATTTTAGAGGTTTTTTAACGACTAAATGATTACCGTTCTTCAATGCCGTCGTGTTTGCTTGGTCCCTGCATCAATGGGCTCCACACTACTCATCCAAAAGGGATTCTGGGTACCGGGAATCAGCCTAAGAAATAGGGGTCAATTCAGGGTCGATTAGACTAACTCTCCGTCGCCCTCTATGTCGCTATCTTGCAGGCTATATTTGTACAGCTTTTGTACGGTAATTTTGAAGACTTGGGGATGTACCTAGGGTCGATACGGAGAGTTCATATGAAATAGCGTTCTTCCGTTTGCACAGCGCATTAATTCCCTTTCTTGTATTTACGTAATGAAAACTGCATACCCAGGACCCTAATTGTACATAATTTGTCGTATTGGATGGTTTTAAATGTCAAATATGTTAGAACATTGTATAGTTTGGTAATAGACCATTTAAAATTGAGATCAAAAATCTTCGGAAAACAGGTCACGTGCGTTCTTCGGAATCTCACTAAAAGCAGCCTGGTGCCAACAATTTGGAACCAGGCTGTTGTTAACAGTTGATCGCATTCGTAAATCGTAGTATTGGTTGTCCGCCTAGTGATTTACTATGTTTGCACACACACGCGTACACCCATGAGGAGTAAAACGTGGAACGAGACTAATTGAAAATATTCGGAACCAATCGTAAACTACCGCGAATTGACTTCCATCTTTGCTGACGACTTCTCCATTTCGCTGTGATTAGGGCCGATTTTATATCATTAATATTTCATTTTGAGTAGCATTTATGGAGCTGAAAATGTATCTAGGATGCAATAACAGTACATAGCACATGTATAACCCAGGTAAGTGTATTCAAATGTTTTAGAAATAGGCAAACTAGAAACGAAAATCGCCAGCGTACGAACATATGCTTTCATTTCATAGCTCTCATACTGAGTCGTATCACGACGTATGAGAGCTATGAAACAGAGCTAGGCACATAGTAGGCTATAGATAGTTTTAGTATGATAGGCTATTAGTTTATCGCGTCAAAATTAGTAAATAAATCTTTCTCTTACACAAAGGTCACCTAAACATAGCATGTTATGTCCTAAACAGTGTCAATGGTATAATAAAATCATCAAAATATGACATATTTACCCTTCATACAGTCAATGTTTCCCGTTTTTCAGAATTTTGTTTTCGTGTTATTCACAGCCTGTCTCCCTTATTTTGACCTTTGACCCCAATCAGCTGTAGATAACAAACAACATCTTGCTGCACAGCACTAGACTCTTGTTGACAATGATAAGATCCATTTCCAGCTTCAAAATGCCTTTAAAATTCTCAGCCAATATATCAATGATGTATCCTGAATTACCCAATCTACTAGATCGATATTCTGCAGCCAAAAAGGCAGGTTTTGAGGGCATTGAGGTGGCATTTCCATATCACATTCCAATTGAAGAAATTGTTGCAGTGAAAGAAAAGGAGCAGGTTCAGCAGGTTTT